>PITA01033893.1:0-12234 GCA_004023965.1 Spilogale gracilis | reverse complement strand
ACCTTAGAGAGAGTCTGGCTTGTCATTTCCTGAGGTGTTAATTTCTCTTCAGCTTGTTCTATATATTATCTCCCTAAATAGGAGGAACCAGGGATGTCATCAGAAGTCTTTCAAAGAAGAGATGTTCCTTCTCTGCAACCACAGCCTCAGACTCTTGTCTCTGCTTTTTGGCTGAGAACAGAAAACTGAGCTGCTTCTGTACAGCGCCTCCTGTGGTCACACATGAATCAGGGAAATGCCACCATTTGTATCTTCCTCCTGAAAGCAGTTGAGACCTTTCTCTGTTTGGGTTCTAGCACCATAGGGAAAAAAAGAAAAGCAGTCATGGGGAGATCTCTGAGACCCATACCCAGTATTGTTTATCACATACCATTAAATGTTCAAGGAATAATTTTTAATAATGAAGGAAATAAGGGGATTTCCTATTCCAGCTATTGCTATGTTACCCAGGATTTTTTTTTCCAACATCTAGATTCACCTGGCAGTTTTCTCTCTCTGGGCATTTGATTGCATTTTATGCTCCTGAAGATTTTGCAAACTCGACATTTTCAGAATTCAATAATTCCCATATGAATAAATACACGAATGGGGGCTGCCTCCTTGCGATGCAAAATTCCACCACCATCCCACTTAGGAGCGCATTGTCAACAGGATCGGTATTGTGATGAGGAGACCAGCACTGTCTCCCATGCTTGATGATTTTCAAACCTACACACTTATTGGGCTATTTTTTTCTTAATGTCATCTGGAATGTGTTTTTGTGGAAATGCTCCCAAACCAACAGCATGAAGATCACAGCAGTTGTTTGGCCTTATATCTCTTCTTTTAATATTTCTAATTTCTTTTTGAAAGTAATCGGATTCTAAGAGTATTTTTTAGCAGTGGAATTAATAAATGCGTGGCTAACTTTGTTTCCAGAGGTGTTTCAAAATAAATTTTACATGATAATAGCAGGAGGTTATTTTTATATTTGAAGAGATTTCATGAGCAGTTTTTAGGTGGTGGACGAAAGACTGTTCCCTTTTCCTGCTTAATCAGCTCAAGTGTCTCTTCCACATGGCAGCAGTGCAACTGGTGTGTATGATTCACTCCAGTTGATGGCCTTAAAATTATGTGATTCTTCTTGAACAGTTAAAATTTTGGGAGAGGCATAGAGTTTCAAAAGGTGTACATGAATAAAACTTCCTGGGATATTGAAAAATACTTGAACTTAAGCCCCACAATTGTTGCAGTTTTTGTGTCCAAGAAAGTTGCAAGAGGATAAACCAGCCAAATGTTCAAGGTGCTGTTGATTTGGACCTCTCTATTCAATATTTTTCCTATTCTCCCAACATGAAACCTGATTTCTTTCTCTTTTCTGCATCTCTCACCCCTTTGCTTTCTTTAAGAACTAGCTTCTATGTCCCTCAAGAGCCTTTTTATCTTCTAGTTCTCCGAAATCCATCTCCTTTACTTGTTCTATTATCATCCATATGACTTGACTTAGCCTGTATTTTTGTGCCATTGCACACATCATGTGTGTGCCTGTAAATCATGCTTGCTCTGATCATAAACTTCTGGAAGTCTAGAATGACAAATGTTTTATGACAAATTAATGTTCCTTGCCTCCACTTAGAGTATTACTTCTCAAGCTCTGCACTGTTGACATTTTGGGCTTATTATTCTTGGTTGTGGGTGGCTATCCTGTGCATTGCAGGATGTTCAGCAGCATCCCTGCCTGCTCCCATCTAGATGCCAGTAATCACCACCCCCACACACCCATTGCAACAATCAAAAATGTCTCCAGACATTGCCATCTGGGAATGTTGAGAACTACTGGTCTTGGCATTAGTTCACAGTGAACTGGCAACTGCTGAAGAAGTCCTTTGTGGTCCACCAGATGTTCCAGGAAATGAGTAATCAACCAGAAATCAGAATGTAGTTTCTTGGCACCTAGTCCCTAATGGGTAACACCTCCTGTGCTGTCTGCCCAGCCTTTCTTTTCTGGGAACTGCCCACCCCACTGAGGCAGAGGCCATTCACCAAAACCCACTTCTGCTTCTATGCAACATGTACTTTTGCTTAGACAGGCCCATGCTTGGGTTATTGCCCCAGAAGAGTGGAAATAAAATGAAGGGTCTCCAAGCTGGGAGCTCTTAAGATTTTCTTTTATTGCATCACAGAGAAGAACAAGCCCACTGCTTCCTCAGGAGTGGTAGAGGACTTTTGTTCCTTCCCAGACTGTTCTCTATCCCTAATGTCTGCATGATATTGGTCTCTCTTCACACACTGCACTCTCTCTCTCTCTTCAAACACCACCTTGGCAATGAAGCTGTCCCCGATCTCTATCATCTTTCCCTGCTTTATCACCCTTGACAGTACTCAGCACTGTTGCACAGATATTTACTTATTATTTTGATTATATCTTGTGTTACTCCACTGGAGTGTCCACACCACATGGTCAGGGGTTTTTGTCTGTTTCATTCACCACTGTATCTTCAATGTTTACAATAATATCCAGCACATAGTAAGTGCTCAATAAATATTCTTGTTTTATGATGAACTTGCTGATCAGTCCTTCCTGTTCCTGCTTTAGTTCTCACACTCTCCACTACTGTCTGTCTTCGTCATCATTACTTTCCCCACACCTCCTTATATTTACACTATATTTAGGTGTACACACAGGTATACACTCAATAGAAAAGACAGAAGGCCCCTATTATGTCTACAATTAGAATATGGCATTGTTAGTGTGTCAGCTGCCTTACATGATGCCTTTGGTATCGAAGGCACACCTGCCACATGCCACATAACTTTGTCCCTACTGGCCATCACTGATTGCAACAGTGTGGCTACCCAGGAGGGGTCAATTCATTCACTTATCCTCTAACCCACCAAATTTCTCTCTTATGCATTTGAGTTAAGAGACCAGAATGGATCTGGCAGCTGTTCGAGAAATAATATTATTTGAACTCATAGATAAAGGGTCATTTAAGGACACATTAGAGAACAGTAAGGTGGATCTTTTTCAAGAGGGGGAACGTCATGATGGGTGTAGGGACCAGGGCAATAGGATCTTGGTGTCAGGGAGGAGATCAGACTCAGTTCTGATTCCAACAGTGACAACAGGGAATTTATATCCAAGGAGCACTGGGAGGTGTTAGGGCATGTAAAATCATCAAGAGGAAACATCAGGGCCAGGGGGATTCTTACTTAAGGCAAGCCCTTGTGGTAAGGGCTATACCAAGAGAGGGAAATGTTTGCTAAATTGATTTAGCAAGATTCTTGCTCAAACTGGATTCTACAAGGACAGAGAAGAACATCTAAGTTTAAATTTAGTCCAGCAGAGTCCAAGGAGAGAGTCTTTGTCAGAGGTCCCATTGAGATGGCCATAAATGATCCTGTTCACCAGCTAGAGAAAGTCAACCTACAGAGTGAAGAGGGCAGATTGAACCAAGTTGTAGGAAAATAGAGCAATGATTATGTGATTCTATAGTACAGAGTTTAATGGCTAGAGCTCACAGCTTTGTTATAAAGCTTGAAATCAGGCAACATGATGCCCCCAGCTTTGTTTTCTTTTTCAATTTCCTTAGCAATTCGGGGTCTTTTCTGGTTCCATATAAATTTTAGGATAGTTTGTTCCAGCACTTTGAAAAATGTTGGTGGAATTTTGATCAGGATGGCATTGAAAGTATAGATTTCACTGGGCTGGCACAAAAACAGACATATAGACCAAAGGAACAGAGCAGAGAGTCCATATATGGACCTGCAACTCTATGGTCTAATCATCTTCGACAAAGCAGGAAAAAATATCCAGTGGAAAAAAGACAGTCTCTTCAATAAATGGTGCTGCAAAAATTGGACAGCTATATATAGAAGAATGAAACGACCATTCTCTTACACCACACACAAAGACAAACTCAAAATGGATGAAAGACCTCAATGTGAGACAGGAATCCATCAAAATCCTGGAGGAGAACATAGGCAGTAACCTCTTTGACACGACCACAGCAACTTCTTTCAAGACATGTCTCCAAAGGCAAAGGAAACAAAAGTGCAAATGAACTTTTGGGACTTCATCAAAATAAAAAGCTTCTGCACAGCAAAGGAAACAGTCAACAAAACAAAGAGGCAACCCACAGAATGGGAGAAAATATTCACAAATGACACTACAGACAAAGGGCTGATATCCAAGGTCTATAAGGAATTCCTCAAAAAAAAAAGATGATTACATCAAAAAATAAGCAGGAGACATGAAGAGGCACTTCTTCATAGAAGACATACAAATGACTAATAGACACATGAAAAAATGTTCATCGTCATTAGCTATTAGGGAAATTCAAATCAAAACCACATTGAGATACCACCTTACACCAGTCAGCATGGGAAAAATTAACAGGACAGGAAAAAAACAAGTGTTGTAGAGACTGTGGAGAAAGGAGAATTCACTTACACTGCAGGTGGGAATGCAAGTTGGTGCGACTGCTGTGGAAAACAGTGTGGAGATTCCTTAAAAATTTAAAAATAGAGCTACCTTATGGCCTGAAATTGCACTACTGGGTATTTACCCCAAAGATACAGATGTAGTGAAAAGAAGGGCCATATGTACCCCAAATTTCATGGCAACAATGGCCACAATTGCCAAACTGTGGAAAGAGCCAAGCTGCCCTTCAACAGATGAATGGACTAAGAAGATACGGTCCATATATACAATGAAACAGTATGCCTCCATCAGAAAGGATGAATACCCCGCTTTTGTAGCAACATGGACCAGATTGGAGGAGATTATGCTGAGTGAAATAAGCCAAGCAGAGAAAGTCAAATATCATATGGTTTCACTTACTTGTGGAGCATAAAGAGTAATATGGAGGGCAGTAGGAGAAGGAAAGGAAATGTGAATTGGGGTAAATCAGGGAGGAAGATGAAACATGAGAGACTTTGGAATCAAAAACAAACTGAGGGTCTTGGAAGGGAGGGGAGTAGGGGAATGGGTGAGCCTGGTGGGTATCAAGGGAATGTATTGCATGGAGCCCTGGGTGTGGGGCATAAACCATGAATCTTGGAACACTGAAAAAATAAATATAATGTAATAAAATATTTTTAATTTAAAAAAATAAAAAATATGGGAAAAAATTGCTAGTGCTGAGGGTCAATGGGGAGTCTCATTCCAGCAGACTTGGGCACATGGCTCAAACTTCCCAAAACTCATCCACCTACCACAATGTATGAAATCTCAAGGTTCTTGCTGCTTCTATTGGAATAGCATAGTATTCCCACAATATCTATTTGAACCCCAAATTTACTATCTAGGAAATAGACAAGATGTTTCATCTCTACCCCAAAGTATGACATTGACTTTGTTTAGCTTACAGAAAGTCATTCACTCTCCAGCAAGAACTGGACACAGGAGGCAGGGTGTTTCTAATGGGGATCTGGGCTGGTGGGCAGGTGAGGTCAGTCAGGGAGTAGTTCCAAGAAGTGAGCCCTTAGAGGCTAAGGAAGTGAGAAATAAGACAGCTGATATTTCTATGTCTGCTTGCAGCAGACAGGGTCCGTTTCGGTAAGGGAGAGGATAAGAAAATCCACTTCAAAGTAATTTCCGCATACTCAAAATACCATGGAAAGCATGAAGAAAGGCAACTTCTCAACCTCACAGATGAAATCCTAAAAGTATGAAGTGTGGAATTGAAATTTCCCTATTTTACTATTATTTGTTAACTCATTCTCTCATTTACTTGCACTGAGTTTCACATGTTAATATTTCATATCTAGTTATGTGGTTTTGATTCAATTTATTTTTTCTCCCCCCCAGCAAGCTTTACTGAGGTATGCTTGACAAATAAAACTGTATATATTGAAGGTGTACAACATGATGTTTTGATATCTGCAGACACTGACATAATCACCATAGTCAAACTAATTAGCACATCCATCCCTCCCATAGTTACCACTTATTTTTGATGAGAACACTGAAGATGTGCTGTCAGCATATTTCAGGTATACAAGCCCATGTTGTCAGCTCTAGCCCCCATGCTGTACACCAGATCCCCCAAAATCATTCATCTTACACAACTGAAAGTTCATACCCCTTAACCAGGATTCCCCCATTTCTCCCTGCCCTAGTTCCCTGCAATCACCATTCTACCCTCTGCTGCTATGTACTTGTCTTTCTTTTTGTATTCTAAGATTTTATTTATTTATTTGACAGAGAGAAACACAGCTAGAGAGGGAACACAAGCAGAGGGACTGAGAGAGGGAGAAGCAGGACTCCCGCCGAAGCAGGAAGCCCAATGTGGGGCTCGATCCTGGTTCTCCGGGATCATGACCTGAGCCAAAGGCAGTCGCTTAACCAACTGAGCCACCCAGGTGCCCCTGTACTTGTCTTTCTTAGATTCCACATATAAGGGGATCATGCCATATGTGTCCTTCTGTGTCTATTTATTTCACGTAGTATCACATCCTCCAGACTGATCCATGTTGCTGCAAATGACAACAGGTCCTACTTTAAGGCTGGATAATATATGTGCCTATATATTTCTGACACATCTTCTTTATTTATTCATGCTTTGATAGACGTTTAGGTTGTTTCCATACCTGGCTATTGTAAATTGTAAAGAATCCTGCAATGAACATAGGAATGCAGATATGGTTTGTGTGTGTGTGTGTGTGTGTGTGTGTGTGTGTGTGGTTTTATTTATTTATTTATCTACTTAATTATTTTTATTTTTTATTATGTCCAGCTAACCACCATATAGTACATTAGTTTTTGCTGTAGTGTTCAATGATTCATCATTTGCGTATAACACCTAGTGCTCATCACAACATACACCCTCCTTAATAACCATCATCTGGCTACCCTATTTCCATACCCACCTTCCCTCTGAAACACTCAGTTTGTTTCCTAGAGCCCAGAGTCTCTCATGGTTTGTCTACCTCTCTGATCCTCCCCTTTCAGTTCCCCCCCTTTCCCTATGCAGATATATTTTTAAATGTTGCTGAGCATGCAACATTGGCAGAGTGGTCGCTGGCTTGGCTGATTAGTGCCCAAAGTCAGTGATCTCCTACTCCTTGGTCTTTATTTCTGGGTCCGACATGTGACTAAGTGATCAGAGAATTCTGCAGTAAGCATGATGTGGATACTGATGGCCTGAGAAGTTTGTATTCATGATGTTGCCTTTAATTAGACTTTGACTTGATGCATGGAAATTACACCAACAGATTGTGGTCCACTTGCAACCCCAAGACTCCTTGAGAAATAGGATATAAGACTCTACAGTTCCCTCTCTGTTATCAGTCATCAGTTAGAAGCAGGGGTAGCCATGACCAAGAAGACAAACTTTCTTCTGTGTGGTGAGTGTTCAACATCTTATTTTCTTTGATTTTAGAACAGCTATATTATTCAGCTGAGCTGGTGGAAGGCTGGCCTGAAGGGCATCTCCTGAGAGCAGTATGTTGGGATTTCTAAGGATGTGTTCATATCATATAGATACAGCCAACATCTCAATGGTTTTTATTTGCTTTCAGTTACAATGTCTAATGTCCTTGGAAGTAAAAACAACATTGAAAGTAGTGGTTTTCAACTGGGGCACTTTGGTGTCCCCAGAGGGGACACTTAGTAATGTTTGCAGACAGTTTTGGTGGTTGTGACTGGGGGGTGAGGATGTGCCTGGAATTTAGTAGGTGGAGGTCAGGGGTGCCATCCCACACCCTCCAGTGCAGAGGCCAGCCCTTGTAATGAGGAATTATCCAGGCTAAAATGGCAACAGTGCCGAACCGTACTTAAAGAACCGTACTTAAATCTTTAGAAATTTTTTAACATTGTGAGCTAAAACAACAGCAACAACGATGTGCCAAATTGGGGGAAGAAAGCCCCTCATGGGGAGATTCATTGGCAACAAACTCAAAATATGCATGAAATTCTTGACCACTGGTGGTGGTATTTTTTTCTTAAGTTCCAGTATGGAGTATCTCTCTTCTCTGGACTTGTCAGCATGTATATATGGACATCTGAAGTTGACAGAGGATTTGGAATTTGGGGAGAGTTTGGGGCCAGTCCACAAGGCTCTTCAGGGAATTCTGAGTCATGTAAATAGAGTCTAAAGAGAATTGACTTCTCTGTGTCCTGTCAAAAGAGTCTATTCCAGTTGGGCAGTGAGGGAACCTTACCATGCACTTTCTTTCCTCCCTCTGTGGCACAAAACAGGACACTTCCTGATCCCTGAGACTGTTGGTGTAATAACTATAGTGTTAATAAATGGGGTGAGGGGCGCCTGGGTGGCTCAGTTGGTTAAGCGACTGCCTTCAGCTCAGTTCATGATCCTGGAGACCCGGGATCGAACCCTGCATCAGGCTCCCTGCTTGGCTCATTCCCCCTGCTTGTGTTCCCTCTCTACCTGCGTTTCTCTCTGTCAAATAAATAAATAAAGTCTGAAAATAAATAAATAAATAAATAAATGAATAAATAAATGAATGAATAAATAAATAATAAATAAATGGGGTGAGATCTCACAAACAACAGTTATGAAGGAGTGCTTAGTGAAAACAGTGAGTGGCAGTGTTTTCTAGTGAGAGGTTGGGCTTTGTTGCTTCCCTGTTGTGTGTCTTGGGCAAGTTCCTGAACCACTATGACCCTCAGATTCCTGTGCTGTAAAATGGGGCTGAGAAGAGGCTCTGCAACTTGACAATGTAAGGGAGAATCCATGAGATGGTTGTACCTGGAAGGTGCTTATCAGGGGTTAATACTTACTCAACACTGGGTATCACTGTTGGTGATACTGCTTCCCTGTCCACCTGCTCTGCTATAGCTTTCAGTGTAAATACCACTACACTATTTTTAAATTAAATTTTAAAAATACCTTCATTAGGATAGGGAACCTGGGTGTCTCAGTTATTAGATGCCTGCATTTGGCTCGGGTCATGATCCCAGGCTCCTGGTAATCAAGCCCCAAATTGGGCTCCCTGCTCAGCAGGATGCCTGCTTCTCCTTCTATTCCCTCTGCTCATATTCCCTCTCTCACTGTCTTTTTCTCTCTCTCTCTCTGTCGAACAAAATGAATTGGGGTAAATAGGAGGGGGAGATGAAGCATAAGAGACCATGGTTCTGAGAAACAAATTGAGGGTTTTAGAGGGGAGGGGGTGGGGATGGGTGAGCCTGGTGGTGGGTATTAAGAAGGAG
The DNA here is from genome assembly GCA_004023965.1 of Spilogale gracilis. Classification (NCBI taxonomy): domain Eukaryota; kingdom Metazoa; phylum Chordata; class Mammalia; order Carnivora; family Mephitidae; genus Spilogale; species Spilogale gracilis. The sequence continues at coordinate 3,080 of PITA01033893.1, read as the reverse complement.
ATGTATTGCATGGAGCACTGGGTGTGGTGCAGAAACAATGAATCTTGAAACACTGAAAAAGTAAAATAAAATTGAAAATAGATTAATAAATAAATAAAATCTTAAAAAATAAAACAAAACTTCATTAGCACATATTTGACACATAACATTGTGTAAGGTTGAGGTGTACCCATCTTGATTTAGTACATTTATATATGGCAGAATGATGTCCACCTTAGCCTTTGCTAAATTTTTATATGGCTTCATATAAGCACCATTTCTTATCTGTTATGGGAACCAATGAGATTTAGTCTGTCAGCAGCCTTGAGGTTTATCCTAAATTTCTGTTGTCTATCCTCACTATGCTGTGCATTAGATCTCCAGGACTTACCTGTCTACTAGTTCCAAATAAGTTCCATAAAACATCCTGCCAGATCAGCCCCTGTCCCCCCAGCCCCCGGTAACCACCATTCTACTGTCTCTTTTTATGAGGTCAGCTTCAGAACCATAATTGAAGTGGATGAGTATGAAACAGACTTCAACAGAGAGGTTGAATTTGGGAATCCACAATCAAAGATTAAGAAGAGGATAAGTTGCTTCTTCAGCTTCCACAGAGCCTCACCCTCACTGATGGGTCCACATGTTCCACCTTCCCCTATGCTCTCTTCTTTTCTCTTCTCTTCTTTCCTCTTCTCCCTGGTAATATCTAAGCCAGAGTATCAGGGCTAGCTGAGCAGGGAGGAAAGTGTTAATGAGTGATCAATTTGTTTAGTTCCATTAGAGAAAGGCACTCCATCCCTGCAAGAACCACACCCTCACTGATACCTGGGTCCAGTTACCTCTCAGGAACACTAAGCTGGCCCATACCTCCTAGGTTGTAGAGGAAGGGACTGTTCCCCTTATACTGACTGTGGAGTTGATATTGGCTCACAACCCTCCCTCTTAGGAAGTTCTTGGGTGTCCTCCAAAACTGGCCCCATTACTCCAGGGTATAGAGACTGAAGGAGGAGACTGGTAGTCCAGGTTGGGAGGTGGCAGTTTCAATAAACAAAGGGAACTTACATATGGGGTTCGTCTTCAGCAACAAGACAAACGGAAACCCACAGCCATCCACCAAATCTTCTAAGTCTACATATAGGGATAGAGGGTCTTAACTGGGCTCAGTCATGCATACACCACATAACTCAAGGATATGTCCTTGCATCAGCCTCTGGGATCAGGAAAGGTCAGGAGAACCCACTTTGCAAGGACAGGAGAGGTGTCCAGGAGCCTCTGAGTGTCTCAGTCCAGCTCATAGGTCAATTGGCAGTCACGTCTTTTTGATGACCTTCCTCGCACTTGGGTTGGCAGACTTGGGAAATAGGAACAGTGTCTGGGTCTAATGGTTTCATCAGAACAACCAGAATGACTCATACAAAAAAGGTAAAGTGGGGTTTCACTGCTAGGGCAATCAAGCTCTTTACTTAAAGAGCAGAACTTGGTCTTCAAAGTAATCAGGTAGTCACCCCAATTAAAATTCATGAGTGCCACATAATCTTTTAGACATCGCAGTCCTGGAAGCTCTTTTTGTTATCATTAGCTGTCAGGGAGATTCAAATAAAAACCACACTGAGATACCAGGTTACACCAGTAATAATGGCCAAAATTAACAGGATAGGAAGCAACAAGTATTGGAGAGGCTGTGGAGAAAGGGGAACCCTCTTACACTGTTGGTGGGAATGCAAGTTGGTGCAGCTGCTTTGGAAAACAGTGTGGAGATTCCTTAAAAAATTAAAAACAAGAGCTACCCTATGACTTTGCAATTGCACTACTGGGTATTTGCCAATGATACAGAGGTAGTGAAAAGAAGGGCCATATGTACCCCAATGTTCATGATAGCAATGGCCACAATTGCCAACTGTAGAAAGAGTGGAGTTAAGACCCTTCAACAGATGAATGGACTAAGAACATATGGTCCATATATACAATGGAATATCACTCTTCCATCAGAAAAGATGAATACCCAACTCTTGTAGCAACATGGACTGGATTGGAGGAGATTATGGTGAGTGAAAAAAGCCAAGTAGAGAAAGTCAAATATCACATGGTTTCACTTACTTGTGGAGCATAATGAGTAATATGGAGGACAGTAGGAGAAGGAAAGGAAATGTGAATTGGGGTAAATTAGAGAGGAAGATGAAACATGAGAAACTTTAGACTCAGAAACAAACTGAGGGTCTTGGAAGGGAGGGGGTGGAGGGATGGGTGAGCCTGGTGGTGAGTATTGAGGCCACATATTGCATGGAGCACTGGATTTGGAGCATAAACAATGACTCTTGGAACCCTGAAAAAATAAAATGATGTAACTAAAAAAGTAAAAGTTGATTCATTGAATTATTGTTGTAAATAAAAGATAATTAAATAGAAAAAAACTCAATATGTGTTATATAATTCTGAGAATTAATCTGATTTTGAATGACTGTGAAATGATATTGAAACAGTAAAATTGATAATAAAGGCTACTGCTAATATTGAAAAATAAATAAATAAAATAAAATTCATGAGTACCACCAAAAAGGCAGGATTTCTGTATTGATGGGGCTGCTGGTGGTGGTAATGACACATATGATATTTTTCTCAAAAGCTGAATATTAATATTATAATAGCTTCTACTCTCCAATATAATTTTACATTCCCTGATAAGAGAATAAAAAAGTCACTGTGTAAGTAACCTATGTTTACTCTAGGAAAAGTTAGAAAATGTGCATGAGCAAAATTGGAAACTACCTAGATATGACAACTCTTCATGTCCTGTTCTATAGTTCCCCTTTTCTCTCCAGTATGTATGAGTAGTAAACATTTATTTTGTATTGGTCTTTTTTAATTGGCCTCCAGCCACACCAACTTGAACCTGATAGAATTGTTGAGCAGTTTCTGAAGAAAGGACCATTTTGTTAAGTTGGCTAACATTTGCCGGTTTTATAAAATTGATTAAAACCTTAATGAAATGTATTCACATATTGTTAGGAAAAGGGAAACTCAATCTATTTAAATAAACAAACCATTCTGCCTGGTATGAGTGGGGTCTATGATAATGATAAATTTACCTATATTTAACATGC
>PITA01033892.1:0-12237 GCA_004023965.1 Spilogale gracilis | reverse complement strand
TCCAGCCACAGCGGTGCCAAGAAGAAAGGGAGTCGGGAACCCCAAGGTGGAGGAGAGTCTTGGGAGTTGGGGACTCCAAATGCCAGTAGCCCCCAAGTGGAGGGTCTCCTGTGATTCCAGAGGTGGGAGGGCCCAGGGGTCGGCGGCAATGTGGACAAGGACCTGTGCAGAAAGGGGCCAAAGATGGAGGTGATCCCAGGACTGATAAGGTCCAAGAGATCAGAGACTTAAGTGGAGTCGTCTGGGGGGGGGGGCTGTTTATGATCCTAAAAACCAACAGGGTCCTGGGGGTCAAGGGTCAGAGAAGGTGGAGAGGGCCCTTTGTGGCGGCTGCACAGGCCGACTCAGCTCCTCTCCGGGTGGGGAGCCCCTATGTCTAGGGGGCAGAATGTTTCCTCAAAATCTGGAAAAGAAGCCTGTAACCGCGGGCATCTCTCCCAGGGCCAGATGAGACGAGTGGCACATGTGTGGGAGGCGGGCAGCAGCCGCGCAGTGCGAGGGCGCCTATGCCTGCCCAGAACCCGCTGGCCCCGGCCTGGCCTACCTCCCGCTCCAGCGCATGAAGGGTTACCTTGCCCACACCCCTGTCCCCGCAGAAGGCCGACCACCGGGGGAGACCCTCAGTACCTGAGTCAGCAGGGCTCCCACGCCGTCCATGGGGGCAGTGGCTCAGAGCCCAGGACTCCAGGGAGCTACAACGTGGCGGGAGGACAACGGGCGGGCGCGCCTCAAGCTGCAAACAGCAGAGCGAGGCGAGCGCCCCGCCCCGCCCCGCACAGGCTGCCCTCCGCCCAGCGCTCCCGCCCTGCCCCCCTGCGCCTGCACCTGCGGGCTGCTGCTGCTTTCCCCAGAGCCATGGGAGCTTGAGGGGAGGCCTGAGGGGATCTTCGGGTCTGCCCGGACCTCAGAGACACCAGCTGGGGTCCTCTGTACCTGGTTGGCTCCACCTGCGGCCATCCTGCAGGTGGTAAGGGGCCAGGAGGGGGAAGGGGAGAAGCGGGCAAGGACCAGGCTTGGGGAGCCCAGAGATAGAGCCAGTTGGTGCATGCTCCTGCCACCGGGGCAGGTGTGGGGGGCGAACCGTCCCAGGGCCCATCGAGTTGGTTTCAGCCCAGTCAGCCCCGCCGGGCCTTAGTCTCTTGATCTGTAAAACAGGCTTTCCTGGGAGTTCTCTGTCAGGCTGCTCCATGGCGCCAGCGCTGTAGGTCCCACGGGGGACTGCACTCCAGTGTCCTGGGAGGGTTTTGAAAGTTCTGACGCCCCTGCGGCACCCCAGCACTATTAAATTACAGCCTCCGCAGGTGGGATACATTAGGGCCCGCTGTGTGGTAAAAGCCAGCGTGCAGAGTGGAGGGTGAGGTTGCTTCGCCCAGGTCCCAGGATGCGATTGGAGCAGAGATGGGTCAGAAGACAGGTGTCCACCTGGAACTGCCTTCCAAGACCAGGTGAAGCCCTCCTTGGCGAATCTAGGCTCCGCGGCCAAAGTGAGTTATCCTGGGTGCTGCTGTATTGTCCCCCGGTCCTGGCGTGGAGTTGGCACTTATAGGTAGTCGCGGAGGCCCAGGTTCAATATCATCCTGCAGTGTATATGCAGGTAGCCACAGCTGCTACCAAAGCATGGAAAACCCTTCAGGGCACAGGTGATCTTCAGGGACAACTGTCTAAGGTCATTCAGGGAAATAATGAGCCCTATGCAGATTTTGTTGATCGGTTGATCCAGACAGCCTCTCGCATCTTTGGAGATGCGGAGCAGGCTATGCCGCTGGTGAAACAGCTGGCTTATGAACAGGCAAATAAATGGTGCAAGGAGGCCATTAGACCATGGAAGAGCAAGGATCTCTCTACCTACCTTAAGGTTTGCAGGGACATTAATGATTCAGTCATACAAGGCCAGGTCCTTGCAGCAGCTATAACCCAGGGCCTCGCTAACTCCGGGTTTCAAAGGTCAGGGCCCATGGCACCTGGTGCCTCTTTCTCATGTGGACAGTTTGGTCACAAGAAGGCGCAATGCCCGAATAACCACAATGGCAAAAACCAGCCAAAACTCTGTCCCCAATGTAAAAAGGGGAACCATTGGAGCAGCAGCTGCACCTCTGTGAGAGATAGAGAGGGCAATTTTTTGGGTCCTAATCCTAAACTCCAAAAAAACGGGAAGTGGGGCCCATCACTCCGGGGCCCACAATAAATGTACGGGGTGATACAACAGGTGCCCGCAACCTGGCATCCACTTACACCCCAAGAAGGGCCACAACAGGAAGCGCAGGATTGGACATCTGTGCCACCTCCAGGCTGGTCTTAACCCCTGACATGGGGGTACAAACAGTGGACTCAGACTGGCAGGGACCCAAACCCCCAGGGACAGTCGGCCTCCTCTTAGGAAGGAGCTCTACAACTCTGAAAGGGCTTATAATACACCCAGGAATCATAGACCCTGACTTTCAGGGCCAGGTAAAGATTATGGTATCTTCCCCAAAGGGCGTAACGGTCATATCTGCAGGAGATAGAATCGCCCAAATGCTTATTCTCCCTAGCCAACACAACCTGTATACCTACAAAAACATTCCCCGCGGCGCCAAAGGCTTTGGCTCTTCCAGGGAATGCCTTGCTTGCTTGACATTGGGACTGTAAGATAGACCCTTACCAACCCTCATAGTCAGAGACAAGGAATTCTTAGGACTGTTAGATACCGGGGCAGATAAGAGTATTATTAGATCCCTGTACTGGCCTAAAAGCTGGCCCATAGTCAAAGCTAACCAAATGCTGCAAGGCTTAGGAATAGCACAGAGCCCTGACCAAAGCGCGGCTACGTTACAATGGAGAGATAAGGAGGGACATACTGGATTGTTTCAACCGTATATCTGTTCCCTTCCCATATCCCTGTGGGGGCGTGATGTCCTCATGCAGATGGACCTAAAATTAACCACAGAAAGTACATTTAGTAGTCATGTTAAAGGGATGATGCAATCAATGGGTACACACCAGGACGGGGCTTAGGAAAGCAGGAGCAAGGCATCAGTCAGCCACTGCCTTTTCCTAAAGAACCGCAAGAGAGACAAGGACTGGGTTTTTAGTAGGGGTCACTGAAAGTGCCATCCCCATAAAGTGGAAGGATGACAAGCCTCATTGGATACCTCAGTGGCCCTGACCAAAGAAAAATTAGAGGCAGCTAAAGATATCATTCAGGAACAGCTTAAAGCCGGGCATCTCCGCCCTTCAACATCCCCATGGAACACACCCATATTTATTATCAAAAAGAAATCAGGAAAGTGGAGACTGCTTCATGATCTTCGAGCTGTCAATGCCCAGATGTTTGCTATTGGTCCTATTCAATGTGGGCTGCCCCTTGTCTCAGCAATACCAAGGGAATGGCCCACCATTATTATAGACTTACAAGATTGCTTCTTCTCTCTACCACTGCATGATAGAGACTGCTAGAGGTTTGCTTTTACCCTGCCAGCCATTAACCACTCTCAACCAGACCAGAGATATGAATGGACCATCTTGCCTCAAGGCATGACAAACAGCCCTACGCTGTGTCAGATATACGTTGACAAAGCTTTAAAGACTACCCGTGACAAATTCCCTGAACTACTACTGTACCATTATATGGATGACATTTTACTTTCTCATAAAAACGCCTCAGAACTTGACAGGGCACTCTGCTATCTGACGGCAGAACTGAAAAAATGGCGCCTTGCTATAGCCCCAGAAAAAATACAGACAGGGGACCTACAGACTTATTTGGGCACCCATCTCTCTTCTACTGTGGTAAAGCCTCTGAAACTTAGCTTTAGATCGGACAGTCTTAATACTCTCAATGATTTCCAAAAACTGTTAGGAGACATCGCATGGCTTTGACCCTATCTAAAACTAACTATGGCAGAATTAAAACCCCTTTTTGATATTCTCAAGGGTGACTCAGACTTAAATTCCAGAAGGGATCTGACACCAAAGGCCAGGGAAACTATTAACCTAGTACAACAACAATTAGAGTCATGCCAGATAGTATGTAGAGATCCAGACCAACCCTTGTTACTGATCATCTTACCTGACCCTCACAGCCCCACCGCCATCATTTGGCAAGGTGGCCCCTTACAAACTGTACATCTCCCTAGTTCACCCTCAAAAATTTTACAGCCATATCCCGAAGTGATGGCGTTACTTTTACAAAAGGGACTAAAGGACTGTCTCACCACATTTGGCTCACAACCACACACCATAGTTACCCTTATGGGCCGGAACAGATCACTTGGCTTATTAATCATGGTGCAAATTGGGCCATCCTTCATTTCACCTCTACTGCAACTTTTGATAACCACTATCCAAAACATCCTTGGATTCAATTTTGTAAAAACACTCCCATCATCTACCCACTCCTTACAAAAACCTCCCCTCTGACAAACTGCATTACTATATTCACTGATGGTTCAAAAAATGGAGTAGGCACAGTTGTAACTAAGGAAAAAAGCTATACAACCCTAGTACAATTCGGTTCTACACAATTAGCAGAACTAGCTGCAGTCATATTGGCCTTCTCGACCTTCTCCACTGTCCCCTTTAACCTGCTATCAGACAGCAAATACGTTATTAACTCCTAATCTGTTCTAGAAATTGTACTACACGTTGCCTCCACTTCAACCGTGGCTCCCTACTTCAAATCACTCCAAACCCTAATTCTACAGCGAACTCAACCTTTCTATGCAGGACACCTTAGGTCCCACACGTGCCTTCAAGGACCCTTGTCCGAGGGAAACGAATTAGCAGATCTCCTCACAAAGACATCCTTTATCTTTTCCAATGAGGAACAGGCCAAGCTTTTCCATGAGAATTTTCATGTTAACTCTACCACTCTTCAAAGGAAATTTCAGATTCCAAAAGCTCTCGCTCGACAAATTGTTAAATCTTGCCAACACTGTGCCCCTCTAATCCCAATACCCTCCTTTGGAGTCAACCCCTGTGGAATATTACCCAATCATGTGTGGAAAATGGATGTCACACACATCCCAGAATTTGGCAATTTAAAATACGCACATGTCTCCATAGACAAGTGCTCGGGGGTCATTATGGCCTCTTTACATACAGGAGAAAAGGTCCGAGATGTCATTCAACATTGCTTGGCAAACTTTGCATCTTGGGGCATCCCAAAACAAATCAAAACCGACAACAGGCCTGATTACACGTCACACAGCTTTAAAACCTTTGCAGACACATTTCACATACATCTAGTCACAGGGATTCCCTACAACCCTCAAGGGCAAGGGATCGTCGAACGCGCACACCTGGCCCTGAAAAATCAGTTAATAAAACAAAAAGGGGGAATAGGGGTCTCCTTTAGATCCCCCAAAGATAAACTTAACATAGCTCTTTTCACCCTAAATTTTTTGACATTGGATTCAACTGGGCGATCGGCTACAGACCGCCACTCGCGCCAGGAAGCCAATCTGAATGATTGGGTGACATGGAAGGAAATCCTAACAGGACTCTGGAAGGGTCCCGACCCGGTCCTACGATGGGTTTGTGTTTTTCCTCAGGATCAGCCAGCTCCGGTTTGGGTGCCAGAACGCCTAACACGACGAGTATAGCCCACCACGGAACCAGCTACGGTTGAAGACGATAAGCTGCCGACGCCTACTGTGGATGACAAATTCCTCCTCCAGCTGTATCCAATCCCTAACAGGTTTATGTATAACCTCTAAGTTGTATTCTAATCTCTCTCGAGCAGTGAACCTCTCCCGGCAGCTGTCCCAGATGCTCAACGGTACCTGGACCGCGAAATTCCACAGTCTGACAACCTCCCTCCGTTTGGAGATACTTCAACTTAATGCCACCAGAGTCAACCCCCTCACCGCGTCCCAGTTTCTGCAGACCATGCAGGCAATGGTGTCCTTTGGAAAGTCCTGGTTTGGGACCATAGCGCTTGGCTGTATTGTGCTTTTCGCCCTCGTCCTGGCGGTGCGTTGGGTACAGGCCCTCCAGTGCACAATGTCTAGGGACCGAGAGGCCGTGCATCAGGCGTTGCTTGCTATAGAGCATGGAGGCTCACCCCAGGTATGGCTTAGCATGCTGGACCGGTAGTCAATGACGGGTAACGAGGATGATAACCGCGTGCCAACCTAAGACAGGAGCTGAAGCACGCTCTGCAGTCTTCAATGACGGGTAATGACGCGAGTTGATCATCCCGGCCTAAGACAGGCACGGTCCCCTGTCCATACAAATAAATAAAAAAGGGGGAGCTGTCGGGGCCACACCCCAAAGATGGCGCCGAGCACATGATCACATCAGCACAAACAATTCCTGGAACACCCAGCCCAGGGAGCGCGTGACCGTGTGCTCCGATGACGCACAGGTCCATGCTCCAGGCATGATCAGTGAATGCCACCAATGCTTGCATGACCTGCAGTAAACACCCCGCGTGATCAGACAGCAGGTTGGCTGTTGAGTACATGTCCCATCTCCTGATTGGCTATCATAATGTATATAAACAATGCACTCAAGCGAATAAAATAAACTTCCTGATCTCACCAGTGTTGTTGCGTCGTCTCTGCTGGCGGGGACCGTGTCAGTTTTTCACCTAATTTGCTTTTTTAACTTTTTTCTATTTTTACTTTTAAAGTTTCCATTATAAACATAAAAATTCATTCTCATGGTGTTTGTTCATTTAATTTTTAACCCACTTTTTATCACAACGTGATACTCAATACAACACTCCATAACAATTTTTTACCTTGAATTTTTTTCAAACACATTCCTGTATTTTCTGTTGTTGTTGTTGTTGCCTCTTGTTTGCTTGTTTGTTTTATCTGTTTTTTCCCTTTCTTCTCTCTTCTTTCCTTTATTTTTTCTTTTACATATACATATAGTTATAAGCTTCAAGGTAATCCTACATCCCTATTCAATACTACCCCTATATACAACCAGTTCTAACCTCCCTATATTGTTAGAAAGTGGGCTCCTCCAACAATAATAACAAAATGAACTCGAGAGGATCTGAAACACTTTCCTTGCCCACAAGGAGTGTCCGCCCTCACCATCCCACGCCTGTCTGTCAGTGTTTCTGTGTAATTGTTTTTGCTTTTGTATTATATAAATACTGGTCTTGGGGATCATTCAGGTTGGGCGTCACTTTTTAATATCTTCATTTATTCTTGATAGCCTTTTTCTTTACCCTGTAGTAGTATTGTACTGTATAAATCCTACCACAGGACCCCACTCTGGCAGGAGTTTCTTTTCTTGCTTCCTTTCTCCCTTTCTCTCTTTTCTTTCTTCTTCCTTTTCGGTGGTGAATTCTGATTTCTCCAAAACCTTCCAGCGACCAATGCACCTGGATAGTGGCTGAAATATTGAGCTAACACCCTCTCAACCACTCCTTGCCACAATGACTCGGAGGAGAAACAACCAACAGAGGAAGAACCCTAAGACTGGAATCCTGGTCACAGAATTACTGGAAATGAACATAAACAACACGAGAGAAATGGAATTCAGGGCAGCAATCATCCCAGAAATGGCTAATTTGGAAAAGAACATTAGTCTCAAAATGGAAGCCATAATAACAGAAGTGAAAGTTGAGGTTAGAAAGGCTATTAATGAGATGTAATCTAATTTGAATATGCCAACAGCTAGAGTAAGTGAAGCTGCATATCATATCAGTGATTTAGAAGACAGGTGGATTAAGGAGGAGGAGTAAGAGAAGTCTTGGAGCAAACAGCTAAAATCCCATGAAAACAGAGTAAGGGAAATAAATGATGCCATGAAATGCTCCAATATCAGAATTACTGGAATCCTCAAGGGAGTTGAGAGAGAGAGAGAAGCCTAGAGGATATTTATGAACAAATTATGGATGAAAGTTTCCCAAATATTGGGAATGAAACAAATATTCATGTCCTAGAGACATACAGCCTCCCCCCCCCAAGATCAGTGAGGCCAGAAAAACCTTCAGACACATAATTGCAAAATTCGTGAATCATAATACCAAAGAATATGTCTTGAGGACAGCTAGGGGAAAGCCATCACTTACCTATAGAGGAAGGACCATCAGAATAACATCAGTTCTTTCCACAAAAACCTGGCAAGCCAGAAAGGGCTGGCAAGACATATTCAGGAAATTACCTGAGAAAATATACAACCAAGGATAATGTATCCAGAAAGGTTGACTTTCTGAATGGAAGGAGAAATAAAGAGCTTCCAGGACTGCCAAAGTCTGAAAGATTATGCAACCACCAAGCCACAACTACAAGAAATACTAAGAGGGGTTCTATAAAAGAGAAATAAACACGAGTGACACAGAGCAGAAATTTACAGAGGTAATCTATAGAAACATGAACTTCACAGGCAACATGATGTCAATATAAAGGACTCTATCAAAAATCACTCTCAATGTGAATGGCCTAAATCCTCCAATAAAAAGATACAGGGTTGCAGACTAGGTAAAATGACATGACCTGTCCGTATTCGGTTTACAAGAGACACATTTTGAATCTAAAGACACTTCCAGATTGAAATTGAGGGGATGGAGGACCATCTTTCATGTAAACGGACCCCAACAGAAAACTGGGGTAGCGATTCTCATATCAGGAAAATAGGTATTTAATTTAAAGACTGTAGTCAGAGACACAGAAGGAAACTACATCATTCTTAAAGGGTCTATATATCAAGAAGATCTAACAGTTGTAAATATTTATGCCCCCAACATGGGAGCAGCCAACTACATAAGCCAACTGTTATGCAAAATAAAAAATCATATTGATACAAAAACATTAACTGTAGGAGATCTTAACACACCACTCTTAGCAATGGAGAGATCATCTAAACAGAAAATCAACAAAGAAACAAGAGTCTTGAATGACACATTAGACCAGATGGATCTCATTGATATATTCAGAACATTCCACCCTAAAACAGCAGAATACTCATTCTTCTTGAGTGCACATGGAATAGACCACAGACTAGGTCACAAATCAGGGCTCAACCGATACAGAAGTTTGAGATTATTCCCTGCATATTCTCTGACCACAATGCCGTGAAACTGGAACTCAACCACCATAAAAAGTTCAGAAGAAAATCAAACACTTGGAAGCTATAGATGATCATGCTCAGGAATCTGTGGATCAACCAGGAAATAAAAGAAGAACTGAAACATTTCATGGAAACCAATGAGAATGAAGAAACATGGATCCAAAACCTATGGGATACTGCAAAGGCAGTCCTAAGGGGGAAATCATAGCCATCCAAGCCTCACTCAAAAAAAGTGAAAAATCCCCAATACACCAACACTTATTACACCTTAAAGAACTGGAAAATCAACAAAAAATTAATCCAACCCCCCACAAAAGACAAAATAATTAGGATTAGAGCAGAGATGAATGAATCAGAAACTAGAGATACAGTAGAACATATCAATGAAACTAGAAGCTGGTTCTTTGAAAGAAGCAATAAGATCAATAAACCTTTGGCCAAACTAATCCAAAAGAAAAGGGAGAAGACCCAAATTAATAAAATTATGAATGAAAGCTGAGAGATCGTGACTAACACCAAGGAAATAGAAACAATCATCAGAGATTACTATCAACAATTATATGACAATAAGATTAACAACCTAGAAGAGATGGATACATTCCTAGAAACCTATAAATTTCCAAGACTGAAAGAGGAAGACATTGACAATTTGAATAGACATATATCTAGTAATGAGATTGAAGCAGTGATCAAAAACCTCCCCCCAAAAAGAGGCAAGGACCAGACGGATTCCCTGGGGAAATCTACCAAACATTCAAAGAAGAAATAACACCTATTCTCCTGAAGCTCTTTCAAAAAATAGAAATGGAAGGAAAACGTCCAGACTCTTTCTATGAAGCCAGCATTACCCTTATCCTCAAACCAGACAAAGACCCCATCAAAAAGGAGAACTTCAGACCAATATCATTGATGAATATGGATGCCATGATCCTCAACCAGATCCTTGCCAACAGGATCCAACAATGCAATAAAAAGATTATCCACCATGACAGGTGGGTTTTATCCCAGGGATGCAAGGGTGGTTCAACACTCACAAATCAATCAACGTGATCGAACAAATCAATAAGAGAAGAGTGAAGAACCCATGGAACTCTCAATTGATGCAGAAAAAACATTTGACAAAATACAACATCCATTCCTGATCAAAACCCTTCAAGGTATAGGGATAGAGGGAACATTTCTCAACCTCATAAAATCTATCTACAAAAAACCCACAGGAAACATCATTCTCAATGGGGAAAAACTGACAGTCTTCCCTCTGAGATCAGGAACAAGACAAGGATGCCCACTCTCACCACTACTGTTCAACATAGTGTTAGAAGTCCTAGCAACAGCAATCAGACAACAGAAAGAAATAAAAGGTATCAAGTTTGGCAATGAACAAGGCAAACTCTCGCTCTTTGCAGATGACTAATACTCTATGTGGAAAACCCAAAAGACTCTACCCCCAGACTACAAGAACTCATACACCAATTCGGTAATGTGGCAGGAAACAAAATCAATGCACAGAAATCAGTTGCATCCTTATACACTAACAACAAAAAAATAGAAAAGAAAATCAGAGAATCAATTCCATTTATGATAGCACCAAAAACCATAAGATACTTAGGAATTAACCTAACCAAAGAAGTCAAGGATCTGTACTCAAGGAACTACAAAACACTCATGAAAGAAATTGAAGAAGACACAAAATGATGGAAGAGCATTCCATGCTCATGGATCAGAAGAATAAACATTGTCAAAATGTCTATACTGCCCAGAGCAATCTATACTTCCAATGCCATTCCGATCAAAATTCCACCAACATTCTTGAAAACGTTGGAACAAACAATCCTAAAATTTATATGCAACCAAAAAAGACCCCGAATCGCAAAGGAATTGCTGAAGTATAAAAGCAAATCTGGGGGCATCTCGTTACCTGACTTCATGCTTCATTACAATGGTGATTACCATTGTGGTGATTACCAAGACAGCATGGTACTGGCATGAAATCAGAGAAAAAGACCAATGTAACAGAGTCGAGTGTCCAAATATGGACCCACAGATCTATGGGCAAATCATCTTTGACAAAGCAGGAAAAAATATCCATGGAAAAAAGACAGTCTCTTCAATAAATAGTGCTGGGATAATTGGACAGCTACAAATAGAAGAATGAAACTAGACCACTCTCTTATACCACACACAAAGGCAAACTCGAAATGAATGAAAGACCTCAATGTCAGGCAGGAATCCATCAAAATCCTGGAAAAGGACATAGGCAGTAACCTCTTTGACATCGGCCACAGCAACTTCTTTCAAGACACGTATCCAAAGGCAAAGGAGACAAAAGCGAAAAAGATCTTTTGGGACTTCATCAAAATAAAAAGCTTTTGTACACCAAAGGAAACAGTCAACAAAACAGAGAGGCAACCCACGGAATGGGAGAAGATATTTGCAAATGACACTACAGACAAAGGGCTGGTATCCAAGATCTATAAAGAACTACTCAAACTCAACATCCAAAAAGAAGATGAACACATGAAAAAATGGGCAGGAGACATGAAGAGGCACTTCTTCATAGAAGACATACAAATGGCTAACAGACACATGAAAAAATGTTCATTGTCACTAGCTATCAGAGAAATTCAAATCAAAACCACACTGAGATACCATGTCACACCAGGCAGAATGACCATAATTAACAAGTCAGGAAACAGCAAGTGTTGGAGAGGTTGGAGAGAAAGGGGAACTCTCTTACACTGTTGCTGGGAATGCGGTTGGTGCAGCTCTTTGGAAAACAGTGTGGAGATTCCTTAAAAAATTAAAAATAGAGCTACCCTATGACCCTGCAATTGCACTACTGGGCATTTACCCCAAAGATACAGATGTAGTAAAAGGAACGGCCATATGTACCCCAATGTTCATTGCAGCAATGGCCACAATCACCAAACTGAGGAAAGAGCCAAAGTGCCCATCAACAGATGAATGGATAAAGAACATGTGGCATATATATACAATGGAATATTACGCCTCCATCAGAATGGATGAATATCCAACTTTTGTAGCAACATGGACTGGATTGGAAGTGATTATGCTGAGTAAAATAAACCAAGTTGAGAAAGTCGAGTATCACATGGTTTCACTACTTGTGGTGCATAAGGAGTAATACAGAGGACATTAGGAGAAGGAAAGGAAATGGGAAGTAGGGTACTTGTGGGAGGGAAATGAAACATAACAGACTTTGGA
>PITA01033891.1:0-12227 GCA_004023965.1 Spilogale gracilis | reverse complement strand
GCCTGGGTGGCTCAGTGGGTTAATGCCTCTGCCTTCAGTTCAGGTCATGATCTCAGGGTCCTGGGATCGAGGCCCACATCGGGCTCTCTGCTCAGCAGGGAGCCTGCTTCCTCCTGTCTCTTTGCGTGCCTCTCTGCCCACTTGTGATCTCTCTCTCTGTCAAATAAATAAATAAAATCTTTAAAAAAATTTTTAAAAAAGTCAGACCTTAACCGACTGAGCCACCCAAGTGCCCCATGAATGAATTTTTTAATCAAAATAATACATCCACATACTTTTTACAAAAATCAAATAGAATTTAAAAGTTCTTATAAAAAAGTTTTTTCTGTTATCTCCCTTTATAGACTTAACCACTTCAAGTTTCACTTCTGATATGCACTTACATATTTCTAAATAGTATGCTTATACAAACTTGTACTCCCTAAATTATCAGTATTATACATTATCTATTAATTTTTATAGTAGCTCTCTTTAATCTCCTACTTTCTTACTCTCTATCCTTCTAATGTAATTGTGCTATAAGTTTTGACTGAAGTACTTATCTTATTATGATTATATTTTTATATATTTTGATTAAATATTATTTACTGCAGATCCAAATAGTATGTTATGTTTGTTTCCTTTCATATACCTCTTTGTTTTGCCTTAGATTAATATTTGCTTACTTTTTATTTGCTTATTTTACCTGTTCAGTTTTTTCATTAGAAAGAAAACTATCATTTTCTCAATAGTTAAGTAATCTGCCAATTCTGTTTTTTCTTTGATACTTCCCTCCCAGAGACATCAACTTCCTCAATCCCCCTATAATCAGGAAAATTGCTCTCTAAGCCTTCCGCACAGATGCTATTTTGAGCCTTCCTTTTACTGCTTTGCTGTGTTACATCATCCCATGTTTCTTGAGACTTTAGTCTGTTTCTTTCTTATTGCCTCCTTATGCTGGAGCACATCTTCCAGTAGCTTCCTAAGAAAAGAGGCAACCATAAGCTTAATATCAGAGATGATTATTATAAATATTAGTATCTGTATTCCTTAGAAAAAATTAAACTAATTTTATTTTTGCTTTAAAAAAAAAGAAGAGGCAACGAAGGTAAGTTTTTGTGTGTTTAAGCATATCTGAAAATGTCTCCCCTTAGATTTGATTCTTAATTTGTCTGAAAACAGAATTTTAGTTAAAAAAATTTTTTTTGAGGGGGCGCCTGGGTGGCTCAGTTGTTGAGCATCTGCCTTTGGCTTGGGTCATGATCCCAGAGTCCTGGGATCAAGCCCTGCATTGGGCTCTCTGCTCAGCAGAGCCCTGCTTCCCTCTCTCTTTCATTCCCCCTGCTTGTGTTCCCTCTCTTGCTATGTTTCTGTTAAATAAATAAAATCTTTTTTTTTAAGTTTTTTTTTTTTCTGAGAATTTTGATAGTCTTATTCCATTATCTTTTAGCTTCCAGTTTTGCTATTAAAAAGCTCAGTGCATATTTAGGACACCTGGTTGGCTCAGTTGGAGCATGCAGTTCTTGATCAGGGAGGTTGTGAGTTTGAGTCCATATTGGGTATAGAGTTTGCTTAAAGATAAAATCTTTAGGGGTGCCTGGGCAGTTCAGGTGGTTAAGCTTAAGTCTGCCTTCAGCTCGGATCATAATCCCAGGGTCCTGGGATCGAACCCTGCATCAGGCTCCCTGCTCAGCAGGAAGCCTGCTTCTCCCTCTCCTTCTGCTGCTCCCTCTGCTTGTGCTCTCTCAACTCTCTCTGTCGAATAAATAAAATCTTCAAACAAAAAATTTCTAAAAAGTAAATAAGATAAAATCTTTAAACAAAACAGATGAACATACATGGTGGGGGGAAGGAGAGAGGGAAACAAACCACAAGAAACTATTTTTTTCCATAATCCAGCAACCCTATCCCTCCTCCCTAACTCCTAGCAACTCTCAGTTTGTTTCCTGAGATTAAGAGTCTCACGATTTGTCTTCCTCCCCAGTCACATCTAGTCTTGTTTTTTTCCCTCCTTAGCCTTCATGATCCCCGCCCTGCCTCTCAAATTCCTCATATCAGAGAGATCATATGATAATTGTCTTTCTCTGATGACCACAAGAGACTCTTAACCATGGAGTACAGGCTGGGGGTTGGATAGAGGGAAGTGGGCGGGGAATGGGCTAGATGGGTGATGGGTATTAAAGGGGACACTTGTGATGAGCGCTGGGTATTGTGTGCAAGTGATGAGTCACTGAATTCTACTCCTGAAGCCAATATTGCACAGTATGTTAACGAAAATTTACATAATTTTTTAAAAATCAGTATGACTAGAAGAAAAAAATAATAAAATCTTTAAAAAGGAAAAAAAGCTTGGGGTGTGTGGGTGGCTCAGTCAGTTAAATGTCTGACTCTTGATCTCAGCTCAGGCCTTGATCTCAGGGTTGTGAGTTCAAGCCCCACACTGGACTCCACGCTGGGTGTGGAGCCTACTAAACAAATAAGAACCAACAATAAAAAAAAACCTCAATGCATATTTACATTTTTTTTGTATATGAAAGGTTTTTACCCTTTCTAAAAACTGGGGATCTTGTATTTGTCTTTGGTGTTGTGAAATTTTAAAGTAGTATCCCTTAGTCTGCTCTTTGTTCACTGATTATGGTGGGATATTAAGTGTTCCCTTTTAATCTGGAAATCTGTCCTTGATCTGTATGTATTCTATTATTTCTCCATGCTTTCTTTTTGTAACTCCTATCCGTTTCTGGATTGGTCTTCTGTTTTCACTTTTTGTCATTTTGACATACTTTCTGAGAAGGCTTCCTTAAGGGCTCCTGGGTGGCTCAGTGGGTTAAAGCCTCTGCCTTCAGCTCAGGTCTTTATCTCAGGGTCCTGGTATCGGGGCCTGCATTGGGCTCTCTGCTCTCTTCCTTCATTCTCTCTGCCTACTTGTGATCTCTCTTTCTATCAAATAAATAAAACTTTTTTTTTAAAAAAAAAGAAGCCTTTCTTAATTTATTGTCCAAATCATTGTAATTAATTTTTAAATTACACCATATTTTCATTTATAAACAATGTCCTTTTTTCTGATTGTTTCTTAGCATCTTGTTTTGGTTTCTGAATTTAATATCTTTAACCCATGTAAGGATTTTAATTATCGATTTTTGAAGTTTCCTTTGATCTATGTGTTGTTTTGTTCAGATTCTTTTTTTTTTTTTTTAAGATTTTATTTATTTATTTGACAGAGAGAAACACAGCGAGAGAGGGAACACAAGCAAGGGGAGTGAGAGAAGGAGAAACAGGCCTCCTGCCGAGCAGGCAGCCCGATGCGGGGCTCTGTCCCGGGTCTCCGGGATCGTGACCTAACCCGAAGGCAGTCGCTTAACCAACTGAGCCACCCAGGCGCCCCTGTTCAGATCCTTTATTCTGTTTATTTGGCTGCTTATTTTCACGTACATGGCCTTCCTCAAGTGTCTAAGGAACTTCAACTGTCAAATTTTTTTTTTTAATTTTTGTTAATTTTTTAAAAGATTTATTTACTGTAGAGAGAGCACAAGCGGGAGGGGCAGAGGAAGAGGGGGCGAGAATGTCAGGCAGACTCACTGAGCACAGAGTCTGATGAGGGACTCAATCTCGGGACCCTTAGATCACATCCTGAGCTGAAATCAAGGCAGATGCTTAATCGACTGTACCACCCAGGAGCCTCTAGGTTATCAGATTTTTAATAAAACACTGGAAGATTTGAATGTGCACAGTTAATTTTTTTTCTTTCCCTACTCTATAATCTGGTGATCAGGGACTGGACTGGCCTTTTTGTTGGTGAGCTACCAAACATGGAAGACTGATTCAGTAAAACAATCAGTCTTCTGCCAAGGGGCCTAATATGGCTGGAGCTGGCATTCTGGGAACAACATTCTGGGTAAGAGGGCTGTGATAGAGAATCTCGTCATTTCAAGTATAGTTCTTGACTTAATTTCCTTGTTTTGAAAGTAATTTTTACTATAAATTTATTAATTTTTTTTGAATGGGGAATACATATACATGGTAAATAGCTTAAAGGGGACAAAAGAGTGTGGAGTGAAAAGGTGGTATCTTTCTCATCTTGTCTCCAGCTGGTTTTCTTCCTCAGGAGCATTTCTAGTTTCTTGTGCAGTCTCTCCATTTGTATATATATGTATCTTCATGCATATGGATGTATATGTATTTTATAACATAGCAATAGCATATTATCCACACTGTTCTGTACTTTTGCTTTTTTTTTTTTTTTAAAGATTTTTTATTTTATTTTGACAAAGAGAAACACAGCTAGAGAGGGAACACAAGCAGGGGGAGTGAGAGAGGGAGAAGCAGGCTTCCCGCCGAGCAGGGAGCCCGATGTGGGACTCGATCCTTGGTCTCCGGGATCATGAACCCGGGATCATGACCTGAGCCGAAGGCAGTCGCTTAACCAACTGAGCCACCCAGGCGCCCTTTGTTGCTTTTTTTTTAACCACTTAATCTGTGTCTTTGCTTTTGGGAGCTATTTCTTTTTTTAAGTGTGTGTTTTTGTTCTGGTGATTAGTAACTGATTTTATATAATGTGCTTAATCTTCTCTTCTGTCAGTATTTACTCTTTACTCTCCGAATAGTTACTAAATTAGTGTTATTTTCATTTCTTTTTCTCTCCCCTTCCTCTTTTCCTCTCCAGATATTGCTTTCTATTAGTGCAGATCTTTATACCTTTAATTTGTTTATACTTCTTTTACTTAATTTAGTAACTTTAAATGCTATTTCTTGGGGTGCCTGGGTGGGTCAGTTGGTTAAGCGACTGCCTTCGGCTCAGCTTTTGATCCCAGGGTCCTGGAATTGAGCCCCACATCAGGCTCCCTTCTCAGTGGGGAGCCTGCTTCTCCCTCTTCCACTCTCCCGGCATCTGTTCCCTGTAAAATAAATAAAATATTTTTTTCAAAATTAATGCTATTTTTTGACCTTGTTTATATTTTACAGGCACAACAATGTAATTTTTTATTGTGGCAAAATGTACATACCATAAAATTTGCCATTTTTAAGTGTACAATTCAGTACCATTAAGTACATTCACAGTGTTGCGCAACAACATTGGTTGGTTACCACCAACCATTTCTGGAACAACTTGATTATCCTAAACTGAAACTCTGTACCCACTATACAGTAACTCCTCATTACCCAAAGAATAAGCCTAACATTTTCCTGTAAGATGGGTCTGTCTAAAAACAAAACCTTTGTATATAGATCTAACTATTTCTCTTGTTTTCAATCCCAGGCTTCGTTTCTACATTCCTCAGTTCTCATTCTCAATTCTCCAGTTTGCAAGCTTTGCAGGGCAAATTATTTCATTCTTTTTGGTATGCTCTCCTCAGATTCTTGAGTTATATCCTTCTTGCCTCTGCTGGATCAGTTATTGCTCTTCCATGTACTTTCTGTCTTCTGAAAATAATTTGAAAGTTCTCATCTTTTGACAAGTTTTTTCCCATTACTTGTCCTTTTGGGTTTATACCTTTATTTCCCCCCCTTATTTTATTTTCTTGGAGTTTTAGGAAGGAGAAGAAGTCATGTGAGGTAGTCTGTCATATTTAACCAGGAGCCTAAAATTAGTTTTAAAAATTAACTGAGACTGGGTGCCTGGGTGGCTCAGTGGGTTAAAGACTCTGCCTTGGACTCAGGTCATGATCTCAGGGTCCTGGGATCGAGGCCAGCATCAGGCTCTCTGCTCAGCGGGGAGCCTGCTTCCTCCTCTCTCTCTGTCTGCCTCTCTGCCTTCTTGTGATCTCTCTCTGTCAAATAAATAAAATCTTTTAAAAAAATTTTTTAAATTAAAAAAATTAACTGAGACTAACTTTTCAGCACTGATATGATTTTAGGAGGATGTAAACTAGTTTTTTTTTTTTTTTTTAAGATTTTATTTATTTACTTGACAGAAACACAGCGAGAGAGGGAACACAAGTAGGAGGAGTGAGAGAGGGAGAAGCAGGCTTCCCACCCAGCAGGGAGCCTGATGCGGGCTTGATCCTGGGAGTCCAGGATCATGACCTGACCAGGATCAAGAAGGCAGTTGCTTAATGACTGAGCCACCCAAGTGCCCCAACTAGTTTTTATATGTTATTGTGTTTTTTCTCTCAGCTGTCTTGGATTCTTGGTATTAATAGTGTATAGCCTTCTTAGTCACTTAAAATTCTTTCTCATGTTTCTATTTATTTACTTATTTAGAGATTTCATTTATTTATTTGACAGGGAGAGACACAGCGAGAGAGGGAACAAAAGCAGTGGGAGTGAGAGAGGGAGAAGCAGGCTTTCCGCCAAGCAGGGAGCCTGAAGTGGGGTTCGATCCCCGGATCCTGGGATCATGGTCTGAGTTGAAGGCAGACACTTAACGACTGAGCCACCCAGCCGCCCCATTTCTCAAGTTTCTAAAGACAAGTTTTCTCTGTAATTCTAATGTAAAATAGTCACATCTCGATTAGATCCATGGTAGCAGGTCACAGTTTTGACTCTTTCTTATTCTTTAGCGGATGGAAGCAGAGTACAGGCAAAGAGTGTGGTTTTGACTACCGGCACGTTCCTGAGAGGTGTGATTGTAATTGGATTGGAGATGCATCCAGCAGGGCGTTTAGGGGATCAGCCTTCCGTAGGGCTGGCTCAGACTCTGGAGAAGTTGGGGTTTGTGGTGGGAAGATTGAAGACTGGGACTCCACCCCGAATTGCCAAAGAGTCGGTTAATTTCAGCATTCTAAACAAGCAGACGCCAGATAATCCACCCATACCATTCAGTTTTATCAGTGAAACAGTGTGGATTAAGGTAAGATAATTTATGAAAACCTAACTTTACAGTTGATGGCGGCTATTCATAGCAGGGTATAGCCTAACCCTCTCTCCATCCCTTTCCTCCTCCCTTCCTTTCCTTTTTCTCTCTTCTTCCCTTCCTCCCTTGATTCCTTCACAATTCACCTTACATTTCTATTGCTTATGGTGCAAAAAAGTGATCTTTAAAAGGATTAGCTAATTTGGCTAATTGAATATTTCCCTGTAAATTCTTAAGTTTCATTACTTCAATAATTTTGCCAATTTAAACTTTTTTTTTTGTTAAAAGATTTTTATTTATTTATTTGACAGAGGGAAACACAGCTAGAGAGGGAACACAGGCAGGGGGAGTGAGAGAGGGAGAAGCAGGATTCCCACTGAGCAGGGAGCCTGATGTGGGGCCTGATCCCAGGACTCCGGGATCATGACCTGAGCTGAAGGCAGATGCTTAACCAGCTGAGCCACCCAGGAGCCTGAACTTAAACTTTTTTGAAACAGTTTCAGACCTACATAAACATTGCAAGAACATTAAAACAAACTCTTGTAAACCCCTGAAATTCACCCACTATTAAATTTTACCATATTTATCTCTATACGTAGAAATAGAGATATATATTTAACCTATGAAACAGTAATATAGACATTTATCCTTATTCTTTTCTTTTTCCAGAACATTTGAGAGTAAGTTGTGGAGATCATGACACTTTACTTCTAAATTCTTGAGTATGGATTTCTTTTTTTTTTTTTTTAATTTTTTTTAATTTTATTTATTTGACAGAGAGAAACACAGGCAGAGAAGGAACACAAGCAGGGGGAGTGAGAGAGGGAGAAGCAGGCTTCCCGTCGAGCAGGGAGCCCTATGTGGGACTCGATCCCGGGTCTCCGGGATCATGACCTGAGCCGAAGGCAGTCGCTTAACCAACTGAGCCACCCAGGCGTCCCTTGAGTATGGATTTCAACTAAGCACAGACATGCTCTTATATTACCTCATTGTAGTAATGAAATTTGGGGAATTTAACATTGATAAATGCTGTTATCTAATCAATATAGTTCATAGCACATTTTGCTGATTGCTCCAATATTGTTCTTTATACAACCTTTTTAAATTTCTTATCCAAGAAAAAATATAGCATTTAATTGTCATTTCTCTTTGATCTGGAACAATCTTTCATGATACTGGTATTTTTGAAGAGTACAGGCTACTTTTGTCTACCTTTGGAATTAGAAGCAAAAGGTATATTGTGTGTTTAGAATTGAGGACTAATAATTGATGTCCCTAGTTTCTGGTGAGTGTTAGCTTGATAAGTGGCTCCAAATATTCTGCTAGCTCGAGCAAGTCACTTTTATATTTTTGCATTGGTAAAATGTAAATTGTGATGCTATTTTCTTATTGTATGTATTTTTAAACTTTATAAATTTTATAGAATTTCAAGGTTATGGAAAGTAGAAAAAAATAAGATTCTTGTGAAGTTTTGTTGTTTTGGGTTTTTTTTTCTTTAAGATTTTATTTGTCAGAGAGAGGGAGCACGCACAAGCAGGGGGAGCAACAGGCAGAGAGAGAAGTAAGGCTTTTCACTGAGCAGGGAGCCCAGTGCGGGACCTGATCCCAGGATCCTGGGATTATGACCTGAGCTGAAGACAGATGCTTAACCTACTGAGCCACCCAGGCATCCCAAGTTCTTGTGAAGTTTTAAAGCTACAGTTACAATTATCACATCATTTCACTTATAACTACTTTGGTACATGTCTTCAACAGATGGAACTTTGTAAAAAACTAACCATAATACCATCATCACACCCAGAAAATAAAGACTACACATTGAATTGGATGATATGCCTTATAACAAAAGTTCCCGTCCCTTTTTTTTTTTTTTTTTTTTTTTTGACATTTGTATGTGGAAGAAACTGAGTCATCTGTTTTCTAGAATTTCCGCATCCTAGATTTCTCCCTTCTGGTGCCTTAAATATTTTCTTCTGTTTTCTATATTTTCTGTAGACTGGTAGATCTAGAGGCTTGTTTAAATTTAGGTTCATCTTTTGAGTTGTTTTTGGCAAGAATACTTCATTAGTAGTACTCAGCATTATGCATAGGTTTAATGTCTGTAAAAGTAAGTGCATAGTATGTGTATAATTTATTTGAGTTAAGGGCAAACTAGAAAAGAAGCCAGCATTGTTATAAGTAGTTCCTGTATTTTAGCCAGAAGATCAGCTGCCATGTTACTTGACTCACACCAACCCTAGAGTGGATGAGATTGTTCTTGAGAACCTTCATCTTAATAGTCACATTAAGGAAACAACAAGAGGACCCCGGTAAGCACAAAACATTACTTTAAGGAATGCTGTCAACCCTGTTTTGTTTGCTTCATTGAATTTTTAAATGTCATTGTCCTGTTCTAGATATTGTCCATCCATTGAATCAAAGGTTTTGCGTTTTCCAAACCGTCTACATCAGGTTTGGCTGGAACCTGAAGGAATGGATTCTGACCTCATCTACCCCCAAGGGTTATCTGTGACACTACCAGCTGAATTACAAGAGAAAATGATCACATCCATCAAAGGCTTGGAGAAAGCTAAAATGATTCAACCAGGTAAAGAGAATCACAGCTGCCCTTCCATATGAGCTCAATATTGCTTTAGCAGACAGTGAGGAAGTCTTAGCTACAGTCATAGTTGCCTAGAGCCTCAGAAGACAAAGCCCAGCATCTATGCATTTAAAGACTTTATTTATTTATTTGACAGAGATCACAAGTAGGCAGAGAGGCAGGCAGAGAGAGAGGAGGAAGCAGGCTCCCTGCTGAGCAGAGAGCCCCATGTGGGCCTCAATCCCAGGACCCTGAGACCACCACCTGAGCTGAAGGCAGAGGCTTTAACCCACTGAGCCACCCAGGCACCCCAGCATCTGTGCATTTAAATTATTCTTTGTTTTTCAAGAGCATTTAATGACAATCTTTGCATCTATACTTCAAGACAAAGCCAGCTTGAATTTTACTTATTTTGTATCATTTATTCTTTGGTCAGGCTATGGAGTTCAGTATGATTACTTAGACCCCCGCCAGATCACTCCTTCTCTTGAGACTCATTTGGTACAACGGCTGTTCTTTGCTGGCCAGATAAATGGCACTACTGGTTATGAGGAAGCTGCAGCTCAAGTAAGCAGTTGTTCAAATGTTACTATAAACAGAAAAGGACTGTTTAACTGGTGTTTCTCCTTTTAATTTCTGTTAACTATATAGATCTTAGATACAACTCATAAATTGTAATGGAAGACATTTCTATTTCAGGGTATGCAGGGATGGCTACTATATACAGTAGTATTTAAAAAACACTAGGTTATGTTTTGGTTTGGTTTGGGGTTTTTTGCATGTAGTTGACACACGATGTTACATTAATTTCAGGTGTACAGCTGAGTGATTTGACAAGTTTATACATTATACTGTGTTCCTCACAAATGTAGCTGTTACATCCCTCTTATAGTATCACTGACTATATTCCTTATGCTGTTCTAAACACTTGTTTTAATTCTCTTTTCTGAGCTCCTAGGTCTGATATCATAGATGATTAGATTTACTGTATTTTGAATTTTTTTTAAGATTTATTTGTCAGAGTGAGCACAAGCAGGGGTGAAAGGCAGGCAGAGGGAGAAGCAGGTTCCTTGCCAAGCGAGGAGCCCGGTGTGGGACTTGATCCCAGGACTCTGGGATCATAACCTGAGCAAAAGGCTGACGTTCAATGAACTGAGACTCCCAGGCATCCCTTTGTTGAAAAAAATTTTTAAAGATTTTATTTGCAAGAGAGCATGAGAGGGAGAAGTTTAGAGGGAGAAGCAGACTCCCTGCTGAGCAAGAGCCGGATGTGGAACTCGATCCCAGGACTCCAGGGTCCTGACCTGAGCTGAAGACAGTTGCTTAACCAACTGGGTCAGTCAGGCGCCCCTGAAATTTTTTGAAAAAGAAAATTTAGTTCTTTCAACATACTTTTATTGCAAACTATATTCCTTTTAAGTGAGAGGTTTTATGTTATTTTTACTTGTAAGTGGGAAAAGGCTAGAAAAGTTTTATGGATGGATTTTTAAAAATCTATGAGCCCACCTAAAGCTTATCAGGAATGTTAAGTATTTTTGAAAACATCTAAAGCAGTGCATTACCTGTATTCTATTTCTGAATATGTATCACATTTTCTCTGTCTCTACTCTCTCTTCTGGGGAGTGCCTGCTTTCCTACCCAGTGCTGTTTTTTCCAGGTAGTGTTCTGTCTAGGGTAGCTCTTTGTTCAGTTCATAATGGCCTTTTAAACATTTCAGTCCTCTCGTAGGGTGTGATAGCTGGAATCAATGCAAGTCTTCGGGTGAAACGCAAGCCTCCTTTTGTCGTCAGCCGAACAGAAGGCTACATAGGAGTCTTGATTGATGACCTCACCACGCTGGGTACCAACGAACCCTACCGCATGTTTACAAGCCGAGCAGAATTCCGTCTGTCACTGCGCCCTGATAATGCCGACAGCAGGCTCACATTCCGAGGTAACTTCACCGGGTCCTACAACCAGGTTTACTTTTCCTTAAAACCTCTCTTATATTCTTTCCCTTCCTCTTCTAGGGTATAAGGAAGTTGGCTGTGTGTCCCAACAACGATACGAAAGAGCTTCTTGGATGAAGTCTTCTTTGGAAGAAGGGATTTCTATGCTAAAATCCATTGAGTTTTCAAGTTCTAAATGGAAAAAATTAATTCCAGAGGCTTCTATAAGTATTGATAAAAGTCTGCCTCTCAGGTATGTACTTTTAATGTAGATTTTTCTCACTTTTTTTTTAAATAAAGATTTTATTTATTTATTTGACACAGATAGAGAGATCACAGGTAGGCAGAGAGGCAGGCAGAGAGAGAGAAGGAAGCAGGCTCCCTGCTGAGCAGAGAGCCTCACTCAGGCCTCAATGCCAGGACCCTGAGATCATGACTAGAGCTGAAAGCAGAGGCTTTAACCCACTGAGCCACCCAGGTGCCCGACTTTTCTCACCTTTTACAGAAAAGGAGATAGTTTCATAGAGACATTACTTGTGGATTCCCTATTTTTTTTATTTTTTGGATTCCCTATTTTAAATGAATTTAGCTTACTTTTGGCTTCTTTTCAAAATCCTTTGGCTATAACTCTGTATTCAGTATTAAAAATATAGAGAGGGTCAAGATGGCGGAAGGCCAGGTGACCGCATTTCAGGGAGTTCCCTGAAGAGAACTGAATTCCAACAAAAAAACCACTACAAGACCACCGTGAACACCCTTGAAACCAGCCTGAAATGTGATATTTCCCAATTCTGGACCGCCACGAGAGACAAAGAACATCGGCAAAAAGATGACATGATACTATATGTGGAAAACCCAAAAGACTCTACCCCCAAACTACTGGATCTCATACAACAATTTGGTAATGTGGCAGGATACAAAATCAACGCGCAGAAATCAGTTGCATTCT
>PITA01033890.1:0-12243 GCA_004023965.1 Spilogale gracilis | reverse complement strand
TCACATCATCATGGGAAGAAGGGGGAGTTCAGCCCTTTACAACATTTTGAGAGAGAGACCGCATTCACATAACTTCCATTACATTATATTGCTTTAATTGTTCTATTTTATTATTATTGTCGTTGCCCTTTTATTGTGTCTACTTTATCAATTCAGCTTTATTGGAGCTGTGTAGATGCACGGAAAAAACCTAAGTACAGTAAGGTTCAGTACCCTATGTGGTTTAAAGTCTCCACTGAATGCACTTCCAAGGAAAAGGGGGGCTCTGGTATGCGCAGGCTGTTGGAAGGCATTATGTTAGGCTCCCTTCACAGAGGAGATAGCTGACCCTGCTTGATGTCACCAGGTTGGGGACACAAAATCTGGGATTTGTACCTAGTTATTTCACACAGCTAGGAATCCCCACAAGGCAGTTTGGGTCAAGAGCTCATTTCCACCCCAACTCGCCTCCACACTGGCCCCTTGTGA
Organism: Spilogale gracilis; assembly: GCA_004023965.1. Lineage (NCBI taxonomy): Eukaryota > Metazoa > Chordata > Mammalia > Carnivora > Mephitidae > Spilogale > Spilogale gracilis. The sequence continues at coordinate 11,775 of PITA01033890.1, read as the reverse complement.
AGGGCAAGGCATAGCTGCACACCGTAATGTAGAAGGCACAGGACAGTAAGGGACCAGGGTGCAGGCCCCAGTCTGTCTCCAGCTCCCCTTGGCATCAACCGTGATTAGAGATACAGCGATGGTCCCCAAGCAGAGTATACCTACTAGAATAGTCTTCAGGGGGCACTCAGGGTCTCGGTATATCAGTCAAGTAGCAGACTGAGTATTACCCAGGGAGCGTACGAGCTACAACTGAAGGAGCTCATGGTTCACAGGGGAGACCCAGCTGCATGTGGCAAGGAGCCCTGTGACGAATGTCTGCAAAGGCAGCTGTGAGGAAAGCTCAGGGAGGACCATGGAGTTTTCCATTGTGGCTGAGATCCCACACCTCTCATGGGCAGCTTATTCTACTCAGTAAAGAAATATTTTGGGGCGCCTGGGTGGCTCAGGTGGTTGAGCGACTGCCTTCGGCTCAGGTCATGATCCCGGAGACCCGGGATTGAGTCCCACATCGGGCTTCCTGCTCGGCGGGAAGCCTGCTTCTCCCTCTCTCAGTCCCCCTGCTTGTGTTCCCTTTCTCCCTGTGTTTCTCTCTGTCAAATGAATAAAATCTTAAAAAAAAAAAAAAAAAAGAAATATTTTGAGTTGCCTATTGGCACCGAGGATACGAGATACACGCACCATAGCCACGGAGCTCAGTTTCTACTGTGGGATGTCTGTGGTCCGAGAAGGTCCTTGTGGTCCCCATCACCAATAATACCTTTCTAGACCTAACTTCTCCCAGGGTGGGAATTTATTCTCAGGGGGTGAGGCATACGTCCCTACACCATGATGATAGGCCTGGCCACGTCGTGTCCCTAGCTCTGGGCCAAGAGAATGTAGGCAGAATGCCACTGTGCTGGTTCTAAGCAGTCACTGAAAGGGGAGCCTGTTTCCATTCACCCTCTGATTCTCTGTCCTCTACCTCAAGGACATGGGGTGGCCCAGACAGGAGCTGCTCCTTCAGGCTGGGTCTCCGGGTGGGCAGATGGGTGGAGAAGCCCACCGTGGACCCAACAGTGAGAATGCATTTATGGTCAGAAGCCACTGGATTCTGAAGGCAGCATGATCTCAGGAATAGTAACCATGCACCACACATGAAGACACGCTTTCGCCCATGTGTCTGATGGGGAGCCAAGGTGAGGCGACTTACAGAAAGCAAGTGGTAGGAAAACCAGTTTGGCATTTCAAATAAGTAGAAAACCAAGTCTTTTCTTTTTTTTAATACTTGTAAAACCAACATCTCTGAGTCTGTGTGCGTTTTTATGATAAGACCCCTCCACCCCCAGCCCCCTGGACAGAAAAGGGAAAAAAGTCCTTACGCCCAATCCGCTGCTTTGGTGTTGAAGTTCCTTGGTGCTCTGGTAGATGATGCTCTGGTGAACAAACATACATAACATTTTCCAACTTATGACATGAACTGGCAAGATCACACGCCTGTGTCCCCAACCGCCCTCGCCATCCCGCTGCCATCAACCGCCAGATCTGACTTTACTCTATAATGGTTTCATTCTAGAAAACAACAGCAGAAGCAGGTAACGATAGCTCTGGTGTCAGGAAAGCTGAAGAAGGAAATCAGGGTATGTTTTCTAGAGCACGCCCCATGCAAGGTGCCCAAGAAACCTCGTTGAGTCAGGTTTGCTCAACATAGCAAGAACTCCTTAAAAGAAATTCCACCTGAACTGCCCAGAGTAGTTTAATCTGAATGGTTTAGATCAGGGAGTGGTCAAAACAAAGATCAGATAGTAAATATTTTAGGCTTTGTGAACCAAACCCTGTCCAAAGCACTCAACTTGGCCTATTTCATTTTATTTTATTTTAAATTCTGTACTTTTAGCTGAAAGCAGCCATAAATCATCTGTAAATGAGATGACATGGCTGTGTTCCAATAAAACTTTGTTTATAAAAACAAGCAACAGGTTGGATTTGGCCCACAAATTGCAGTTTTGGGAGCCACAGTTTCTTAACCCCTGGTTTAGATTTTTGGTCACATGTACAGAGCTACTTGCCTATTTGCAGGCAGGTTGCCCTAGCTCTGAAAAGGCCAATGAGTCTTGTGTCTCCTTGTAGGGAAGCATTTAAGGAACAGGGAAAAACCAGCATAAAATGTTAACAAATCTGTGCTGTGAGCAAGCAGAGCAGAAAATTGGGATGAGCCTAGCACACAACAATCAGAAAATTCAATTTTCTTTGTGACTCTAAGGAGTTAGAAGTCAGATGGGAAAAGAGATACAGAGAGAAAGGGAGAGACATGGTAAAAACTTATTCTATCAGGTTTCACAACTGGAGTCATGTGCTTCTCCAAACCTGAGCAAGCTGATTCTGTAACGCGTTTCCCCCATATGCATAATAATAATTCCGCCTGTTCACAGTCTCTCTGGGACATCAGCCCCTTCATCTCCAGGAACCAGGGGAGCACAGGTCAGGATCCATTCCTACCCTTTTCTGATGAGAGATGGAGAGCCCTGACTTCACAGAGACAGAAGCAAGACCTGAAGTCAGCTCCACCTGACTCCAGAGTCTGTGTGCTTTCTCTGCTACAAACTACCTTTCTGGAATTCGAGGAAAGAAGCCAGAAGGCAGAGAGAAGAAAAAGAAAGGGGAAGTCAGAACAGAGGCTGCTAGAGAGGAGAAAGGAAACATTGCCCACCGGATCAGCGAACAGAACTAAATAAGGCAGAGAGAAAAGAACTTACCCTTGCCTTCCCATATTTCTTGGCAGGGTTTGGAGAAAAAGAATTTGAGAATAAGTAAGTAAGAGTGAGTCCAGGGCACAGCCATCAGCTTTCCAGAGAGGTGCCTGGCTTCCAGGGGGCTGCTGGAGGCCGAGGGGACCAGGACAGGGTGTGGGGCAACCCTAGGTTAACCTACCTGGTCACAGGCAAGTGGGAAAGGCAAGGAGACAGAGCACGAAAGGAGTGGTGACAACTGAAAGTGTGTCTTCTTTAAAGCGCAGCTGCTATCATTTATCTTATTTTTTTTAAGATTCGTTTTATTCATTTCAGAGATAAAGAGAGAGTGGATGGGAGAGGCAAAGGGTGAGGTACAGGCGGACCCCTTGCAGAGCGCAGAGCCTCGACTGGGGCTCCATCTCAGGACCCTGAGATCATGACCTGAGCTGAAATCAAGAGTCGAACGCTCAATCCACTGAGCCACACAGGTGCCCCTGCTACTGTTTATTTGTAACACAGCTCAGTTTCTGAGACCGAAGCCAACTGGTGACACACCCGGGAAACCCCAGACGTTGTGGCTCCTTACCATTGACTGTTCCAAAGGAATGACTTGGTCCCGGTGAATTGTTCTAATAGTTTGTGCATTATTTTTCAGGGACTGTTTCAAACTTCCTTGCGGCTACAAGGAGAACAAAATAAACGATGATCAACACCACCCTTCCGGACTCTGGAGCACTCTCTCTAACTGTAGGAGCTCGGAGCAGGGTGGCTGTGACAATGTTGCAGCCCTCCTTGGACACTTATGGGTGTGGGGACCGCCAGGAGGGGCCCCACCAACACACCCTACCTCACATCAGAGAACCATGAACCGGAAGCCATGAGGCTTTCCAGAGTGCCGGAGGCTGTGTTCTCTTTCTCACCTCACCGTAACAGAGCTGCTGTAAATTAAAGCTTGCTTTCCAGCAGCTGTATCCCCATTTTACAGATGAAAAAAACCCAAGCTCACCTTAACCCACACTTAAGTTAAGTTAAGTTTGATATATAAACATATAACACTCTTACTGCGCCCATTTTACAGACGAGGAAACTAAGGCACAGAGCGGGTGAAACATCTCATCCAAGTTCTTATCATTAGGAAGTGAAGAATGGAAGTTTGCAGGGCTTGGGTGATGGATTTGACTTCCCTTATCCACTAGTTATTGGTAATGCAAAGCGCCGAATGGAATCTCCTCCTGTTCCCTACAGTTCGAGAAAAGTGTGTGTATGCGCGTGTGTGTGCGCGTGTGTGCGTGCGTGCGTGTGTGCGTGTGTGTGTGTGTGTGTGTGTGTATGCGTGCACGTGTATTTGGGGTAGAGGGGTTCTCTACCCCATGACAACGGCAGCTGGTGGGAAGTTTTGATGTGCGGGAGAGAGAGGCCTTTTTAACCCAAGGTTCCTTGTGGTGTAAGGAAGCCAAGAATAGTATGGACATTTGACGTCTCTAACAATTACAGCATTTAGAACTGGACTGTTTGAACTCACCAAATGGTCAGCTTTTGTTTCTAGATCATTTGCAAAGGATACAAGATTCACTTTGGTGGGAGCTTTACCCATCTACGAAAGAGGGAGAAAGACAACCGTGTCACAGCTGTGGGATTTTTAAGCCTTAACAATATCTAATAGACGACAGAGTGAACTATGGTCCGTAAAGTAAGGCTAGAAACTCTTACGTAGGTGCCAAGAGCCACACTCTTATCTATACATATAAAACCGTATTATTTTTATCCAACTACATGATTCAACCATAAAAAGAAATCAAGTACTCATCCATGGTATAATGGAGATGAATCTCAAAAACTTTAGGCTACATGAAAGGGGACCAGTAAAGACCATTAAACACAGAAGGTCACATGATCAGAATCGGTGAATTCATAGGACAGAACATAGATGAGTCGTTGCCAGGGCTGCAAGTGGGGAAAGGGAAATGACTATGCAAGGGGAATGAGGCTTTCTTTTGGGGCAATAAAGATGTCTTGGAACTGGATAGAAGTGATGGTTCAGCATCATTAAGATTATACTACAAGCTAATAAAGTGCTTACTTTATTTTTTATTTTTTATTATTTCTTAAAGATTTTATTTTATTTTATTAAGATTTTATTTATTTGACAGCGAGAAACACAGCCAGAGAGGGAACACAAGCAGGGGGAGTGAGAGAGGGAGAAGCAGGCTTCCCGCCGAGCAGGGAGCCCGATGTGGGACTCGATCCCGGGTCTCCGGCATCATGACCTGAGCCGAAGGCAGTCGCTTAACCAACTGAGCCACCCAGGCGTCCCTTAAAGATTTTATTTTTAAGTAATCTCTCTGCCCAACGTGGGCCTCAAACTCATGACCCTGAGATCAAGAGTCATAGGCTCTACTGATGGAGCCAGCCAGGCGCCCCTGAATAGATCACTTTAAAATAGTTCATTTATGTTACGTAAACTTCATCTCAATAATTTAAAAAAAGAAAAAAAGGAAAGAAAAACAAAAAACCCGGAGGTATCTGCAGTTCTTCCTTCCCCCAAAGATCAAGCACGAACCCACGGGTCACACCTCGGCCAAGTAGATGTTGTAGTCTATGGCGTCTACTCCCGAAGAGCTGAAATCCATAAGGTTTTTTCTTCCTGCTGCGTCCAGCAGCACAATATTGTCAATATTTACATTCAGATTTTTAAAATCATTGCTTATGCTCCCAGTGTGCTGCAAGATAAAAAAAAAAAAGTCATAAGTAAGTCCATTCTTCAAGAATGCCACATACTTTCACACTCTAAAAGAGCAATGACACAAGACAAAAAAAAAAAAACAAAAAAAAAAACTTGACTGGCATTTCTTCCTGGTACTCTTCTCTTCCCTCCCATTCCTTGCCTGCATCCCTGCCTCCTTCCTTAAGCGCCACGCCAAGCACTGTGTGAAGAGCTGGGATGCATAGCAAAATAATATTCCATCCCAGCCCTCAAAGGAAGAAGCAGTGTTGTAATAAAGGCACGCGAGCTGTATCAGCACCCCAGAGGCAGGAGAGAGTCTGCTGAGGCTGGGGTCCTGCACAGGGCGATGGAGGGGAGGTGGCTTCTGGATGTGTCTGCACAAATACAGACACTGAAAGGGGCCAGGCAGGCTGGATCCCAGGGCAAGGAGGCAGCACACCCTGGACTTGAATAGTGAGGACACTTGAGATCACGGGGACATGGCTGGTGACTTGGCGGTCAGCGTGGGGTGCCCGAGCGTCCCGAGCACTCTGTCTCTGGTGCACAGAGAACACGACACATGGCATGATGCCACATGAGCAGAGGGCATCTGGTGAGGGCTTGGTTGCAGAATTATATTTATATAGACATGCAAGGAATATTTAGGGAGGCTAATCCACACAAGACAATATAATACAATATAAAATTTGTATTCAGCTTTTAAATAAACCCCTTCCTATTCAAAAACTGTCAGGCCATCATGGTGTCTTAGTGCCTCCGAAAGCTTTCTGTGATGTATCAGTGGGCAAGCTGTGGGGTCTAGCCTCTTTCCTTGGTAACCCTTGGTATCTTCTTCCATTGGGAAGCCCAGAAGAAAGAAGGGTCCTTACATTTTTCGTATGAGAAGACACGAAGGCCTCCAGGTAGAGGGAGGGGGACAGCCTAGATTCCTGGCACCCTAGGCCTGACCCAGTGAAACTCTCATGCTCCTCCTGTCCAGTATGCTCTTGCGTGGGCTCTCCTCAGACTCGTAGGGCTCACGCTTGGGGGATGGGCTTGGGCAAAGGAGCAGGAGGAAGTCATTCCCTTCTATTGGCCTCTATGGCTGTCGCTATGCCATCTACTGAGGACCAGAGGAGCTCTGCAGAGTCCCTTGGAGTCCTGGGGCCACAGCCATGATTCCCAAGGGGCAATGACTGTGTGGGACTGAGTTCTGGGTGCCTACTTCGCTCCTCACGGACTGGGCCCACAAGGGTGGCTGTGTTGGAGAGCCAGTATCCCTGGGGCTTTGTCCCTCTAGGGACGCTGAGACACAGCAAGTGAGATCTTCCTGTGTCGTGTCTGCAGCAAGGCCCCTTTCCAGCATTCGCTTAGTCAACCAGAGAAATTTGGGCCTCAAGAAAGACAACGGGTTGAGGGAGTGATGAAAATGATGTGGAATCAGACAGAAGTGAGTGTTGAACAACCTTAGGAGCATACTAAATACCACTTTTAGACGGAAAATCTTATCTTATGTGAATTTCACCTCAATGGAAAAAAAAAAAAAAAGAAGGCAACTGGATTTCTTAAAGACATACGTCCATTTCCTGACTAATTCCTTACCTTCTGAATGTTGAGATGCTCACTGATATTGTAGCTGTTCTCAAGCTTAAATGTGGTATAGATGCCCTTATTTTCTTTGCAGTCGCTGTGGGAATAAACAGAGAAATCATGATCCAGAAAGGCAGCCGTACCTACCTGTGTCCCCTGCTAAGGATGGAGAGAGAGCATTCACCGTTTTGTCTAGATCTGCACACAGAGAAGCAGCTTCTGAGTGCTGACCGTCACTCCCTGCCCCGCGCCTACCGTGGCAGACTTCGTTCCCTGCTTTACTTAATATCCCCTCTTTGGAACAGATACCGTAAGACTGGTAAATCATCCTTCTGTCTGCCTCCATTGTGTTTTTCTAGTACTGTGAGGGATAACAAATTCACAAATTGGGAAGAAATAAACTCTCATAAAAAAACAAACAAAAAATGACACCTCCTGCTAGAAAGAGGTATGTTACAGAGCATGTCCTGGGCTCCATTAAAAGATTCTATCAAACCCCTGCTGGACCACCTGCCTCCATATTTCCAGGGTTGAGCTTCACTTACTAAACATATGGTCGTATGTATATTTTAAGGGCAGGATAGGGATAGGGAAGGAGGCCACACCTATATGCAGATGGTCAGTACCCCTAACTCAGCCTCACCTCTCTGTACTTCTCTATGATGTGCAAAATGCCTCCTTGAATGAACTAAGAAGGGAAAGCTCATCTGCTGCATGTTCCTGTCACTGAGACAGCCACTGCTGGGGACGCCTCTTCCTTGTCCAGCTTCCAAAGTCCTCAAGACCCGAGGGATGCCTGGGAGAAGCCACTTTCCCCCAACACCAGGAGGTGTGATTCTCCTCTCCAGGGAATCCCTAGCTGGTTGGTGTTGTTGGACCAGCGTAGCTTGATACATGAACCACAAGGGGTAAGTCTGCAGAATTCTGTAGCGTCAGAGTCACAAAGAGCTGGCAAACTGGGCCAAGGCCAAGGAGACTGGCTTTGTCCTTTCCGGCCAAGAATGGTTTAATCGTGCACAGTGACTCCAGCTGATCAATAATGTCTGCCTAGAACATGGTGTGAAGAAGGATCCTGAGATTCCTCTGGCTATGGACAAGACCCCAGCTGACTGCCAAGTTCTACCACAAAGGCCACTATCTCTGCCAGGGGAGCCTCTGAAACTTCCTGAATGGAGAGGAAGTAAAACTGCCCAAGGTCACAAAGGCGTGCTCCCTGATCACAGAGCTAAGACTGGAGCCCGTCCATCAGCTGGTTCACTATCGGCATGTCTGAGATTTGGACCCATCTCCTAATTTCTTGTTACATGGCGCTTACTTTGGGGCGGCGTGATTCCTGTACAAAGAGTTTTCAAAGGGTCTCGTTAATACATCTTAGGGTCACCTGAACCAGCGAGGTCTAGTGCACACTGGACAGGGAAGCACACCAAAGTCTAGAAGACTTTCAGAGGAACGATTTTCTTTTTGATCTTACTTCCACTATCTCTTTGCAAAGATGAGAGAACAGCTGGTCTTATCAAGCTTAAAGACACTGTGAAAGCAAAATTCTCATTCTGGAACAACAACATTTTCAGTAGCCAAAAAAATGCATAATGGCATTAATTGTACCTGTAAACTTGTTCAAAAGTGAGATTAATATCCGGGTTGTTAAACACCATGCCAGAGAGATAGTATTTCCAATTCTCATTTATTAAATATGGTGTGTCCAAAATCTAAAACAAATTGAAGAAAGCTTTTTTAAAAGACATACTTTTGCACTAATATACATGTGTTTAATAAAATACATAGTTTGCTAAATATATTTTGGGGATTTTGAAGATCATGGTTTTCTTCATTGGTTTCCAATTTAAAATGGGAAAATAATAGTGTGATTGGAATAAATTGACCACTAGGTGGCAACAATAAGAATTACTGAGCTACTTGTTTTGAAAAACTCTTCTCTTGGTAAGAAAAGTACATTAGAAATGGGAGAATTGACAACTTGATTGTGACTAGACAATAGAGAGCCATGAAGCAGCTGGTCCTCCTCTTTGTCACTTTTCTCCAGACAAAATGAGTTAAAGCTTGCATACTCTCTCAGTTAACATCATATATTGAAGACGGCTAATATGTCATATAGAATATATCATCTATATTAAGATGAGCTCATTACTGCACGACCATGTATGCGCTTGAGGAATGTAAATTTCAAAATATCCGGTATTTGGGGGTGCCTGGGTGGCACAGTTGGTTAAGTGGATGATTTTTGGTTTCGACTGAGGTCATGATCTCAGGGTCGTGAGATCAAGCTTCGCGTCCGGATCTGTGCTCAGCGTAAAGTCAGCGTGGTATTCTCTTTCCCTCTTCCTCTGTCCTCCTGCTAGTGCTCATGCTTTCTCTCTCCCTCTCAAATAAATAAATAAATCTTAAAAAAAAAAAAACCCTTATTTTTTTTTTAAGAATTCCTTTTTAGCAATTTAGCACCACATGGAAGATAATGAAATATGGCTTGATGTATCACTATTGTTTTTTATGAGAAGCCCTAAACGGACATAATTTAACACACTGACACTCCCAATTTAATTTTCCTCAACCAACTGAACAATTAAAATCCCAAGACAACTGGCTACCTTCATAGTCACTCACAAATTTCCTAACAGATTTGAGGCGAAAAAGTATATACAATAAAACAGAAAAAGAGAAATATCTTTTAAAAGCCAGAATCTGGAGAAAAGCACCCAAAAGCCAGAGGGACAAGAGTGCCACACAGACCAAAACTTCCTCATTAATCAATGATGCTGAACTGAGAAGTGGTCCCATCGAGTCCACAGGACTGAGTTTCAGAGGGAAAAAGTGGAGCCTGAATTCATTTCCCAATGGCCTCGACAGACGTCCACCAGGGACCACACTCGGCCACAAGGTATGGAATTTCTCAATGTCTTTCACTTCAAATTGAAGGCCTCAAAACATCAGTGTGGGTAGCTGTCATTTCAGAAACTCTTTAAAATGTTGGAAGCCTCCTGGACGACCCCTCCTTGGGAATTCCAGCCCCTCTCCACCCGCTTATTACAGTCCACATTGAGGAGCAGGCCTTAACTTCTTGTGTGTGTGTGTGTGTGTGTGTGTGTGTGTAAGATTTTATTTATTTGACAGAGAGAAACACAGCCAGAGAGGGAACACAAGCAGGGGGAGGGAGAGAGGGAGAAGCAGGCTTCCTGCCGAGCAGGGAGCCCGATGTGGGACTCGATCCCGGGTCTCCGGGATCATGACCTGAGCCGAAGGCAGTCGCTTAACCAACTGAGCCACCCAGGCGCTCCACTTCTTGTGTTTTTTTTACCACTTTTTTTTTTTTCTCTGACGAATAGAAGGAATCTTAATTTACTGAGTAAAAACCAAAATGCTCATCTTCTGCCCCCACAAGATATGGGGAAATCCAAGTTTCCACGAAGCCCTTTCTGCACTGGGCCCGGAAAGCCATCCTTACCTGGAATAACTTCCTGTTTTGATAAGGCTCACAGACCAGTTTTTCCACGTTTCCACCAATGACAAATGTGAGAACGACGATGGTCATCAGTATCCAACAAAAGAGGAAACTGACACCAACCCCACTGGAAAACAAAACAGAACCGCAGTTTGGAATGCTACAGTTATCACTCAGGGGCTGGCTACTTAAGTAAAGCATGTGACTCTTGATCTCGGGGTTGGGAGTTCAAGCCGCAGGTTGGGTGTTGAGATTACATACAAGAAAAAACCAAAATAAACTACTGGTCCAATATTACCTACCAGTACTTACTAATCCTTCCTATGCAGTGTAGGAAAAGGGCCTAGAATCTTCGCTTGGTGCGGGTTAAGTGAGCCCACCTGCTCCAGAGCAGAGACAGGAAGTGGTAAGCACTGTCACCTTCCAGTCCCAGGCACATATTTAGGGAAGCCTCCAACTCAGTCTCTGGTCTCCTCGCAGCCCAGCACAGTGATTCAGACACGGCTACTGGAGTCAGGTGAGTGAACCTGACCTTCTGCAGGGGACGTGGTGAGTGGGGAGGTTCAGAGGCAGGAAATGTACTGTGGGGAGTCTGAGAGGGTCCAACGTGGCTCTACACGGAGGGAGGGCTGAGTGTGGCATGGACACAGCTCAGGAAGCAGGCCGGGGTTCACGGGACACGGCCGGGCTGCTCCAGGAAGGGGAGGCTGCTGAGCGCCCAGAAGCACAGGAAGAACATAACCCGGTTTCTCTCTGACGAAGAGCATTCTTGGCAGAGCATGTAGGACAGGATGGACAGAGGCCCGTGTGGACGGGGCTACCACTGAGGAGGCTGCCGTCGGTCCGGAGGTGGTGGGCTGATGTGGCTAGAGGTGGGGCACAGAAGAGATGGGGCACAAGTGATGGACACAGCAGGATGTACTGGAAATTCTGTGCAAGAGAGATGGCGAGGAAGGATGATGCCAGGGCTTGTCGGCAGGGAAAGGAGACAGGGTGCTCAGGAAGGGAAGAGTGGGTGGGACCTGGTCCTGCCCCCTGTGAGAGGGCGGGGTGCTGGAAGGGAGTTGGCTGTGTGTGGAGCCCACAGGTCTGGGTTATGGGCCAACGGGAGGCAATCAGCTGCTTAGAAATGACCACGGGTCCTTGGATCTAGGACTGGAGGGAGAGGCAGCCCAGGGCCCAACTTGGGAGACTTTGCTGCTTGAGGAGCAGGTGGGGGGAGGGCAGCTGGTGAACTAGAAGGCAGGGAAATCTGTGGTCTGGGAGGGAAAGCACTAGGGCACAAGGTCACAGAAGGGAAAACAAAGGCCAAAGGTGTGTCTGCAGGGGGAGAC
>PITA01033889.1:0-12282 GCA_004023965.1 Spilogale gracilis | reverse complement strand
AAAAAAAAAAAAAAAAAAAAAAAAAAAGGATATTCTAAAGCATAGTCCTTAACCTTTTCATCCCCCTTCCAAATATGCAGACCTCACCAGTTGTTAACAGGACTTGTCTTAGGGGCCTCATAAGTCCTGTTAACTTAGGAAGTATATCATCTCCCTATGGATTTTACTCTATAATAAAAGTTAACGTGAAAGGGGCACCTGGGTGGCTCAGAGGGTTAGGCCTCTGCCTTCGGCTCAGGTCATGGTCTCAGGGTCCTGGGATCTAGGCCCGCATCCAGCTCCCTGCTCAGCAGGGAGCCTGCTTCCCCCTCTCTCTCTGCCTGCCTCTCTCCCTACTTGTGATCTCTCTCTGTCAAATAAATAAATAAAATCTTTTAAAAAAACAAGTTACCTGTAAATGTCCCTTATATTCACCTTCACGGCTGGAACTAACACCCTCTAAGATTACACTTGGGACATTTCTTTCTAAGCAGAAGTGAACTCAATCTTCTTTGTAAAACCACCCTTGAGACATCCCAAGAATTCAGAAAGGTCCGCGCCTCCTCCCACAACACACAGAGATCGATGCTGATTTGAGGACACAGCCTTGCTTCCTTTCTGCTCTCAATTACTTCTTTGGAAATCAGACTTTTATACGTTTATTTTGCATCACTGTGTTGAACAGGCCAGGATGTCATTCTCTCCATAAACCAGTCGGTCCAAGCAACTGCAGCTTATTCTGTGCTAGGGTTATATAATGACAACTGGCCCCAGCAACAGGGGGCTCGAGGAGGGAGATGGAAGGTATGAGTGCTAATTCAACAAAATGAAAATCATCCCCAGGAATCACTCTCCAGGACTTTGAACCAAAAAGAAACGTAGTTTTACTTTAAATAATATGAAAATCAGCAGCTCTCAGGATAGGGAGGAAATCACCTAATAATGTGCTCATTATTCACAGATTTTTTTTCAAGTCCCCATTGAAAAGGGCCATCCCATTATCAGGTTACAAGAGTGACATCTAGTGGACGCTTGGTGCAATGACCAAGAGGATTTCACATGGACTTAACACCAGGGCTTCTCAAAATCTAACATGAAGTGGAAATCACCTGAGGATCTTGGTAAACGGCAGATTCTGGTTCAGTAGAATAAAGTAGAATCTATTATTTCTAACAAGCTACAGGTAATGCTGATGCCACCGTTCCATGGACCTTTAACAGTGACAAGGACCTAGAACATTTCGCACCTGCTCTTACCCTCAGGAAAGAGAAGAGGGAAGGGATATTTGAGAACTGTTTCCAGGATAAAATTAGGCCAAATGAATTAACATGACTTTTTTAAGTTCCTATTTCACTAGCCCAGCTCAGCACGCACACTTATGATCTCCTCTCTCCGCAGAGTCCCAACAGCAGGAGTCCTTGTCCTGAGTGCCAGGGACAAAACTAAGGAGGAAAGACCCTCCTTCACAATCACATTTATTTATGACATGATTTGCTTGCGTCTCCAACACAGGATCACTTCAGAACTTAACATCTTGCAATTTTTTTCACTGGTATTATTTTATTCGCCCAATACTGGATATAATATAAAAGTGATTTGTACCGTATCAGAACTCAGTTCTTTTCTCCCCAGATACCCTGCACCTGAGCAGGAAGCTGTCAGGGTATTGTCTAAACGCCAAGCACAGCTACTCAGAATTTCAGCAGCATTTGCCCTGGACACCCCTAAGAACAGAACAGGATGTGTGACTACAGCCAAATCCAACCATTTCCAGAATCCACTCCTATGTGATTTATCGGAGCCAGAGAACCCTGACCTCCATGCAAAGCCACCAGGCCAGACTCTCCGCTGAAGGTCGGCTGTGCAGTCCTCCCCAGAGGGGCCTGCCAGGCTCCCCTCGGACTCCTGCCAGGACCTCCACCTCAGCGACGGCAGACCCTGACTTTGGTGCAAGATCACGGTTCTAGGAGCCCTCGCCACTGAGGAAAATCAGTCTCTCGTTCCCCAAACACTCACGCAAACATGTACAAAACCCACTTTCTAGTCCAGTAAAATCCTTTAGGACAAGTAGATTGAGCTAAGATGATTATTTCTTAAGCAGAGGCATTCCTATTTCAAACTAGCAAGCAAACAAAAGTGTTTTGGCGGAAATGAAGCTGGAATGTTTGGAAATGTGCCCACTTGATTTCTCCCCAGGCTGCCCTCTGCCCCACACCCCTGAATACTCTTCTTCCTGCCCCAAATTCTCCTTCCCACCCTAAAACCTACCCTAGCTACCACCCAGTTTGAATCAGAAACAACATATCTCACAATAGCTAAAACCATCCTAAACTCCCCTTATCACTCAAGGACAATATTGTTTTCATTACCCAGATGGAGCTAGAGATACCTGTCTCACTGTAACTTGATTTAGTTATGATTCTAACAGTTTTAGCATCTGCAATCAAAGGATTTATTCAAAAGATGTACAATCTGATTTCCTGATGGAAATTTGCTTTTAAGTCATAATTAAGAATCTCTGTGATGAGTAAACAACAGAATTGTTTATACCTCTTTAATTACTCTTGGCAGTCCTAAAGGGGAAAATAGGTAGAGGAAAATGTCACATAATTCTTCCTTAAAAGGGGGATGAAGATAGAAAATGAAACTCAGCATGCCGGTTTCAGTAAGTAGTGCTGCATCGCTTGCCTACACGGTAAGGAGTCCCTGCCTCGGGTGGAATTCCAGCTTTGGCACTTACATGGGACCTCGGGCAAGTCAGCTGATCATCTCTGTGCTCAGTCTCCTCGTCTGAAAGTGAGGACAGAAGCAATACCTATTGCACGTGGCTGTTGTGAAAACTGAATTACTATAGGCGTGGTAATTAATAACCCAGCAGGAAGTCATCATTCAATAAATGTTACCTCTAATGATGATCACAATTATTAATATAATATTATGAAGAACAATGACTATTAACATTCTTCTTTAACTGAACAGTCACAATGGTATTTGATTCTCTTGGATCACTTTAGCCAAATTTTTTTAGGTATTTTTATGCCTTTTTTTAAATTCCAGTGTAATTAACCTACAATGTTACATTAGTTTCAGGTACAGAGTATAATGATTCAACAATTGTATAAATTTCTCAGCGTTCATCAAGACAAGTGAACTCTTACTCCCCTTCATGTTTCACCCATACTCCCTCCCGCCTCCCCTCTGGGAACCACCGGTGTTTCCTATATTTAAGTGTCCAGTTTTTTGCTTGTCTTTTTTTATTTGTTTGTGTTTTGTTTCTTAAATTTCACATATAAGTGAAACTGAATGGTATTTGTCTTTCTCTGACTTATTTCACTTAACGTTATACCCTCTGGGTCATCCATGTTGTCACGAATGGCAAGATTTCATTCTTTTTTATGGCTGAAGAATATCCCATTGTTTATATGTGTGTGTGTTGGGGGGGGTGTGTCTGTGTGTGTGTGTGTGTGTGTGTATATACCACATCTTCTTTATCCATTTATCTATGCATGGACACCCAAGTTGCTTGGCTACTGTAAATAATGCTGCAATAAACATAGGGATGAGTAAATCAGTGTTTTCATTGTCTATGGGAACTTCTAGATCCTATGCACCAACTGGCATTCCCAATATCAAATTTTAGCCCAAATTGCAAGGCATATACAACATACAGTCCCATTAGTTCTGCATATATAGCGAGAACGCAAGAGAAGCTAAAAAGATCCTAAATGAATTTCAGATATATTTCTTAAGGTACCGTGCCTGTCCTTGTGTCTCTTTCTATCTTATCTCTTAGTGGAATGCATTTAAATATATTTATCGACTGGAGGCAATTCTGATTTTTAAAAATTACATTAGTTTTGAACAGTCATTAACTATGTTTATTGTTTGTGCAACATGCTCTCCTTAAACATCACATTGTGTGATTTATTTTGAATTCAAAAATTTTCTTTTAAATCAAAGCCGGCTGAACCTCCTCCCAGGAGAGGCCCAGAGAGTGGCAGCTGTGCGTCGGCCGCTACCACATCCACCTTTTCTGATCTCCCTGTTGGTCTGCTCAGGTCTCTGTCTTCTTAGGACTGCGCCAAAGTCCTGGCCACTTGGCTTCGAAGTAACCAGAATCTTCAAATGAGAAAAATTGTTTTGTTTTAACAAGAATCCAAAATTCACAAGGACCTGAAAGGAACACATAAGCTTTGGAGCAAATATTCAAAGCTACCTTGCCAAAAGCTTTAGAGCAGAGGGCATGGGAGAAATTCAGGTAATTCCTGTCTTAATTTACAAAAAAAAAAAAAAAAAGTCTTTTGAATCGTCTAACGTGTCAGTACTGAGTAATTCAAAGTTTTCAGTGATCTGTGAGACGGAGCCTAATGTCTTCCCTATCACCAGCAGCACTTCTGTTCCAAATGAATTTCTAGGTATTTTTTATGGGTAAATATGATCGAAGTTCATTGCAGTCTCAAGGTTGCAAGAACAGATGTTTAAAATACTCTGTAGTTCTCTCACTTTTTAAAAGTGGGGGACAAATCACCACAATTTTTGGCTCTCCAAGGGAAATGTATCTTTTACAGAGACAGGTTCCCATGTTGTGGGCTTCTCAGAGATTATCTCTAAGAATCATTTTTGTCATGCTTCATTTTACCCACCATGAATTTAGACTAAATCTCAATAACTAGACAATTGAGTAAACTAGAAGTCCCAGTCCCTTTGACACAGCTAGGTGATATTGTTGTATACAATTCTCCTCAAACTATAGTTCTTTCAAAAAGTTGGTATGAGAGTTCTCAGCACAAGGAGAAGTTTTTTTTCTCTCTCTTTTTTTTTTTTTTTTTTGGTAAATATAAGAAAAGATGGATGTCAGCTGAAGCTATTGTAGTAATCACTTCACAATATCTGTAAATCAAACCATCAGACCATATGACTTAAACTTACACAATGATGCATATCAATTATTTCTCAATAAAACTGGGGGAAACGAGAATGCTATCTTTTGGTAATGGCTCAACTCTACAATTTCTTTTTTTTTTTTTTTAAAGATTTTATTTATTTGACAGAGAGAAACACAGCGAGAGAGGGAATACAAGCAGGGGGACTGAGAGAGGGAGTAGCAGGCTTCCCTGAGAGCAGGGAGCCCGATGTGGGACTCGATCCCGGGTCTCCGGGATCATGACCTGAGCCGCAGGCAGTCGCCCAACCAACTGAGCCACCCAGGCGCCCCTACAATTTCTTTAAAAGATGATCTAGGAGCAGTTTTTAAAACAAACAAAAATAACACAGCATGTTTCTCTCATTTCCGAAAGAAAGAAAGAAAGAAAGAAAGAAAGAAAGAAAGAAAGAAAGAAAAATTAAAGTAGAAATTCCCTTAAGAAAGAAATTTGGCTATGTATCTTTATTCTTTATTTACTCTGCCCCATAGCTGCATTGGATAGTTTTCACAGAGATTGTTTTGTAGCTTCATAGAAACCATTTTACAAAGTTAAAAACATTAGTTCAACTACAGAAATAATAATAGGAGCCACTTTCCATTGAATTCTTACAAGAGTCAGTGTCAGGTATGGGACAAAATACCCAGCATACACTATCTCATTTAATCCCTTCAAAAACCATGGCAACAACTGTAATCATTGACCTTTTTGCACAGGAAGCAGCTAACACTAGGGATAGTAGAAGACTTGTCCACAATCTCAGAGTCAGGAAGTGGCCCAGCACACGCTCATGGATGGCCTGCGAGGCTTGGAGCCCTGGTGGCGACTCCAACGCTCAAGGTCCCCCAGCTATGTCTGCTTTAGAGTTTCTCAGCCCCTTGAAATCAAGGGCCCACTTCTTCCTCATCTGGAAGCCTTCAGGAACTAAACCACTGCCTACTACACAGGGGACTCAAGAAACTGTTCCTTAATTGAAGAATCAAAAGCCATTTTGAAAGCATAAATTAAAAACGAGGTAGACAGAGACCTACAATTAATTGCCCTATAGCTCAGAATTCAAATATACTTGAATTTCACTTATTAGGTTTGATACCTTCTAGAGTCATGATCAATAGGCCATTCGTCAAAGAGATTATGGAAAAATATTAAAAGAATTCTACCATCTATCAAAGAAATTAAAAGACATCCACAATGTCTCAAGCACCAAAAGAACTACTAGTTCAGATATAGAAGAAAAAGAAACAAGTTTTGAGATATTAAAACCATGGTTCTGATCTAGGTTCTCTGACTTTCTACCTAAGGCCATAGAAAAGCTGTTTTCTCTCTCTTGGTCTCCCTTTCATCAATATAAAATAGGGGGGAAAATTACATATATATGTGTGTGTGTGTATACACACACACATATATAATCATACATATACATAATATTACATATACATACATAAAATGGTTACAGAGTGTATGGTCAATGGAAGCCCCCATGATTATTTTTTCTACTGGAATCAAAAACATTTATTTTTTCAATAATCTAAAATACCCCACTGGACTAAATTCCTACAGAAAAAAATCTCAATACAGTAAATATTTCTCAGGAAAACAGCTCCAACGAATTATTACCTACAAGACTGTGTGTTGTCTCTCCATATGCGGCTTTATGACAGGAAACTGCTGCGACTCCCCCGTCTGACCAAGGATGCTGGCACATGACTGGAATGGATGTGGCAGCTACTGGAAGGAAACCCTACGGATTACTGGGCGCCACAGCACCTTTGAGAAAGATTTCAGGCAGTTAGGAATTAAAGTTACCTTTTTGGCCGCTTTAACGGACTTACAGCTGAGGCAGAGCCTGAGGGGTAAGTACATAAGTGTTATGAGGATACTAACTGACCCTTTGGATAATTAGGGTGTCCAAAGACCCAAGGGCTACGGTGAGAGGTCACTCAAGAACGGCATGATAACTTTTACTATTATTACCAATGCATCAATTAGATTAAAGATGTGATAAAAACCACATGCCTGTTTATATTTTCAAACTTCAGTGAATGTTTTAGTGTAACTATGGTAAAAAAAAAAAAAGTCACAAAAGAAGAGGCACATGCATATTACTTACATTTTCACTTTTAGAAAAATCCTTACATGGGTTAAAAAAAAAAAAGATTCCCAAGTTTACCTAATCTGTTATGATTTAACAGCATTTTAACGTTTCTGAGGAATGATAGCAAAGTGCTGCATCTCTTCAAACTTGGAATTTACTGCCTGTCTGAGTCTCTGCTTGTGCCAAATTAAATATACAGTATAATGTCCATACCAGAAATAACATAGCACAGCTTCCTGCTCTGTTCCTTGGTTGAATGAGCCCAAACTGAGGAAAGGGAGACATGATTTTATTTAATCATCTGAATAATTGTTTTCTTCAATTTCTTGAATTAGAAGTTACTCCAGGAGAGGAAAAAAAAAAATTTTAAAAGGAATTGCCATGTGAATTATGAAGCCATTTAAAGGAAAAAATCTTTTTGAAGGCCCTGCATTTGAAAGGCTCAAGGAAAAGCATAAAAAGAGTCGTGTTAATGAACTGCTCAGAAAGTCAAGTACCCTTAGCTACTCTGCAGCCCCCAAACTGCTGAGGACTGAGGACTGTAACATCTCTTGGCCTGTGAGGTCCGTGGAAACTGTAGACTAATGATTCCTCCCAGCAGATACCAGCCAAAATGCTTTTGAGGAATCGTGTAATAAAAGAGCATGCAGAAATGGGATGGTAAATGGAAAAAGATGCCCTGGGGGCCTAAGGAAGGTTGCTGGGGTTTTTTTAAGGTGAAGGGAATGGTCAGATCGTTATCCACTGAGAGTAATGCAGGTATTAGAGGAACTAAAGTGCATGAGAAATGCCTTTAAGTAGGGCAGATGTCTTCCACTGTGATAGGAGGGAAAGAAGAGAACACACAAGGAGGAGCTCAAGGGGTATGGAAGAGGCAAGATGAAACAGTACTCTTCCAATTGGATCTATTTTCAGTGAAATAAGTGAAATAAGAGACCATCGTTGGCTAAGGATGAGGAGGGGTTGGGGAAGATCTGAGGAGAGAGAAGGGAAACAGTCATCCCAGAGAGAATAAATATGTAGGTAGTGTGCCAGGACTGTGGACAAGGCTGAGGGCCCACTTGAGAAAGATGGCTACGGAATGAGAATGAGACCGTCAACATGGTAGCTATGTCTGCCTCCAGCCATACACTACAAATTAAGTTTGACCAGTAGTGGGATTTTGCCAGCTGGATACAAAGGGGATGGTACAGTCACCAAGAGTAACAAAGTCTCAATCGGGACCCTCACTACTCATAGTGCAGCATCAGCATCACCTGGAGTCAGGCAAAGCATCTTCACAAGATCTCTATTTAGAGACCCAGATGCATGTGAAGTCCTAGGAATATCTGAGTTGTGGCCCAGTGAAAACAAGAGAAATCATTAAGGACGTCACCGGGGTCATCTAAGAGGGCTGTAAGGCCACCAAGATTGTCGGCAGAAGAAATGACTGGGTCAAAGGAAGAGATGCGCAGAGCTCTGTGGGGCTGACTGTCCAGGTCATGACAGATGGCTTGCAAGGTTGGGAGTCCTGCTGGTGATGGAGGCAAACGTCTAGAGGCTGATGGGATTGGTGTTCTTTTAAGGGAAGGAGGTCGTTGTGGTTGTCTCATCCTCCGGATTGGTCTCTTCGGCAGTTCACGCCAGCCATGAGGGCGACCCTGTCGCTGAAGAAGCTGTGGTTGGGCAAGGAGCACACAAAACCCCGCGAGCTCCCCAAGGCCTGGGCAAGCCGTGCAGACTGGGGAAGAGACGATCGTATTCGGAACACAGAGACGCTGATGAGGCTTCCCTTAGAACCACATGCCGCATGCTTCTTAGGGCGCAGAAGCCGCACACTGTGAAGCATTTAGGATAGAGGTAGCCACCCAAAGATCCGGCCTCGCACTAGCAAGCACAGTAATTCTTCTTCAGAGTAGAGAAATTCAGGGGCGCCTGGGGGGCTCAGTTATTATGTGCCTGCCTTCAGCCAGGTCATGATCCAGGGGTCTTGGGATCGAGCTCCCACATCGGGCTCCCTGCTCAGCGGGAAGCCTGCTTCTCCCTCTCCTGCTCCCCCTGCTTGTGTTCCCTCTCTCACTGGGTCTCTGTCAAATAAATAAAAAATATTAAAAAAAAAAAAGAGTAGAGAAATTCATCGATCTCAAAGAGTAGAAAAACTCATTGATCTCAGAGAGAAGCAATGGAGAAAAGGGAGAGAGGGAAGAACAGAAAGGATGGAGAGATTCATATGCTCTCTTCAGGAGACTCAAACTCCCTGGTAGCAGCCAAAACATATGGTTAAGAAAGGTGAAGCCTCCTATCTGAGACTGTACATGCTTCATCTATAAAAATCTCCACCATTTTCCTTGAAAATATATAGTATAGTCTCCTCTCTTCATGAGTCTATTTGTGAATGAATCTTCTGTGAGACTGGAGAGAGGCTGAGGTTCATGAGGATCATGAGCCCACAAAGCAAAGGAGAACATGCAAATACAGGCTCTTGGGATGTTGAAGAAATTTGAGAGTTTTGGATAAATGCAGGTTATGAACTTAGAGGGATTATGATGTCAATCATATATGTTAAGGGAAGCAGCCCCACTGATAACTATGTTACACAATAAAACATATTCTTTTTGAAGACCAGCCAACTGCTTTCTCAAACTCTCCTCTCCCATCCCCTACAACACTGCTGTCATTATAACTGTTTGAATGGCTGAGAGACATTTCAGGGCACCTGGGTGGCTCAGTCGGTTAAGCCTCTGACTTTAGCTCAGGTCATAATCTCAGGGTCCTGGGACTGAGCCCCACGTTGGGCTCCCTCTTCAGTGGGGAGTCTGTTTCTTGTTTCTCCCATACATATATATATTTATATTTATATATTATATATATATTAACATGAACATTATGTAATTATTAATCCCTTGGGCTATGCGTTTCTCAGGAGCAAGACCCAATGGTATGGAAACAAAGGAAGCACTGTAATCTAAAAGTTCTTTTTAAAAATATGAATTTTTGGGGCGCCTGGGTGGCTCAGTTGGTTAAGCGACTGCCTTCAGCCCAGGTCATGATCCCGGAGACCCGGGATCGAGCCCCACATCGGGCTCCCTGCTTGGCGAGAGGCCTGCTTCTCCCTCTCTCACTCCCCCTGCTTGTGTTCCCTCTCTCGCTGTGTTTCTCTCCATCAAATAAATAAATAAAATCTTAAAAAAAAAAAAAACCAACTATTAAAAATCTGAATTTCTGCAGGGCACCTGGATAACTCAGTTGGTTAAGTGCCCGACTCTTGATTTCCGCTCAGGTCATGATCTCAGAGCTGTGAGACTGAGCTCCAAGTGGGGCTCCATACTCAACACGGAGTCAGCTTGTCCCTCTCCCTCCCTCTCCTTGTTCTCTCTCTCTGTGCACCCCACCCTGTTCTAAAATCAATCAACCTAAAAATCTGAAAAGCATCCACCAATATATTCAACAAGTAGCAAAATGACTATCTCAATGCTGTTGACTTTTGTTTAGCTTACTCATTTCTAAAAAGTTGGCAAAGAATAGGGAAGAAGGAACAAAAGTGGATAATCAACCTGAAAAGTTAAAAACTGCATATATATAAAATAAAACACAGATCAAGAATCACTACCTTTCAGAAGTTTATATTCATGCATTCAAGGTCTGTGATCTTTCAGATGGGGTTCAATAAGAATTAAGGAGAGTGAGCAGGGTACCTATCTAATTCCTGAGACCATCAGGGTCTTCCCTTATAGATATCAGCTCAAAACTCAAACAACTCAAATTAGATGCAAAGCTATAATTATAGAAAACTTAATTATAATTATCCTGGCACTCACCCATAAAAATATTTCCCAAATCTATTTTAAAAATTAAAAACAGACCAAGGTCTAGAAGCATATCTAGGATCCATCTTAGTATGCTAGTTTCATTCAAGCTGAATTTGTATTTGTTCCTTAATTACAGTGCTGAACCAGTCCTCCACCAAGAGGAAACAAATTAATTCTGAGTTCCTGAGGAAAGATCCTGGTAGATCTTCTCTTATTTCTTACAGATAATAAATCTGCAATCAACTAGATCAAATAAGCATAGTATCCATTTTATGTGATTACAACAATTCAAGCAGGAAAAGGATAGTTCTGTCTTTACAGAATGCGCACACACACACATACACACACGCATACACACACATACACACATACACATACATACACACACATACACACACGCACACACATATACACATGTACACATGCATACACACATACACGCATACACGCGCGTACACACATGCACACATACACATATGCATATGCACATACACACATACACACATGCATATACACATATACATACACACATACACACGTCTACACACATACACACATGCATACACACACATACACACATACACATACACACATACACATACACACGCATACGCGCATGCACACACACATGCACACGCACATGCACACATACACACATACACACGTCTACACACATACACACATGCATACACACACATACACATACATACACACATACACACGCACACATATACACACATACACATACATACACACATACACATACACACATGCACACATACACACATGCATATGCACATGCACACATACACACATGCATATACACATATACATGCACACATACACACATACACACGTCTACACACATACACACATGCATACACACGCATACACACATACACATACACGCATACACATACACGCATACACATACACGCATACACAAATGCATACACACACATACGCACATACACATATGCACACATACACACATGTGTACACATATACACACGCGTACACATACACACACGCATACACATACACACACACGCACACGCGCACACACACACACACACACACAGAGTCTCCTGTATCTTTTGCCTACCAATAAAAGCCAAGGAGCCTAATTTCTTTTTACCTCACAGTGAAATAATTGAGAGCCGACCCAAGATGCCAGAGCTCTCAGTGCAAACACTCAGGAGGGACAGCAAATGTCTACACCAAAGTCTTTTAAAAGGCATTCTTTACACCAAAAACCATAAGATACTTAGGAATAAACCTAACCAAAGAAGTCAAGGTTCTATACTCGAAGAACTACAGAACACTCATGAAAGAAATTGAAGAAGACACAAAAAGATGGAAGAGCATTCCATGCTCATGGATCGGAAGAATAAACATTGTCAAAATGTCTATACTGCCCAGAGCAATCTACACTTTCAATGCCATTCCGATCAAAATTCCACCAACATTCTTCAAAACGTTAGAACAAACAATCCTA
>PITA01033888.1:0-12241 GCA_004023965.1 Spilogale gracilis | reverse complement strand
GGGCCATATGCACCCCAATGTTCATCGCAGCAATGGCCACAATTGCCAAACTGTGGAAAGAGCCAAGGTGCCCATCAACAGATGAATGGATAAAGAAGATGTGGTACATATATACAATGGAATACTATGCCTCCATCAGAAAGGATGAATATCCAACTTTTGTAGCAACATGGACTGGACTGGAAGAGATTATGCTGAGCGAAATAAGACAAGAAGAGAAAGTCAAGTATCGCATGGTTTCACTTACTTGTGGTGCATGAGGGGTAACCTGGAGGACAGTGGGAGAAGGAAAGTAAAGGGGAACTAGGGTAATCCAGGGAAAGAAACAAAGCAACAGAGACTTTGGACACAGAAACAAACTGAGGGACTTGGAGGGAGGGGGATGGAGGGATGGGAGAGCCTGATGGTGGGTACTGGGGACACCTAAAGCGTGGAGCACTGGGTGTGGGGAATGGAGAATGAATCTTGGAACACTGGAAAAAAAATTAAGTAACAATAATTAAAAAAAAAAAGAATGGGCTTTATTATATGTTTATTCTGTATCTATTCAGATAAAGTCATGTTTATTCCTATTAATCCAAATACACACTATATTCTACTCAGAGATATTTCTAATGCTAAATCAAATTTGGATTCTAGAATAAACCCACATTTTTAATTAAATCAGTATATCAGTAAATGGATACATAGATTCGCTTGTCAACATTCAGTTTTGGACTATTGTCTCTAAGTTAATGTGTAACATTAGCCTGAAGATTTTCATTTCTTGTCTTGTTTTTATAGGCTTTAGTAGGAAGGTAGTATATAAAACTCATAAATCTCAAAAAAAGATAAGAAATATTCTTATTTTTTCTATTCTTTGGAAATGTAAATTTGTACTCAAAATTATTTCTTAAAAGTTTGGAAGGCTTTTCTGATAAAGTCATCCATGACAGGAGTTTTCTACCTGGGAAGAATTTTAACTACTCATTCAGTTACTTCAGTGGGTATAGTTTCAAGGCTTTATATTAATTCTTGAGTCAAAATGTTATAACTTTATTTTTTATGTGCTTGTTTCTTTTTAAGATTTACTTCCTTATTTGAGGGAGAGAGAGAGAGAGAGACAGAGAGCCGGGGGAAGGGCAGAGGGAGAGGGAGAGAAGCAGCACTGCTGGTCACAGAGGTCAATGTAGGGCTCAATTTTGACCCAGAGACCATGACCTGAACCAAAATCAAGAGTTGGCCACTTATCTGACTGAGCCCCACAACTTTATGTTTGTTTTTAAAAACTTTTCATTTCAGGGGTGCCTGGGCCGCTCAGTTGGTTAAGTGACTGCCTTTGACTCAGGTCATGATCCCGGAGATCCGGGATCGAGCCCCACATCAGGCTCCCTGCTCAGCGGGAAGCCTGCTTCTCCTTCTCTCAGTCCCTCTGCTTGTGTTCCCTCTCTGGCTATGTTTCTCTCTGTCAAATAAATAAAATCTTTAAAAAAAAAAAAACTTTGCATTTCATAAAAGTTTTGTTACCTATTGGTTAAGGGTTTCTTAAAATAATGTTATTAAAATATCTTAATTCAATCTGTGACATTTATACTTATTAGATGATGACTAGATAAAACTATTTGCTTCATAATCCTTAATGAGTAGAAAAGAGGACAGGGAGTAAATGCTAGGCTTCAGGTGTAGTGGCCCTGAAGTTTTTTTGTTTTGTTTCATTTTGCTTTGTTTTTCTTTTTTTCTTTTTTTCTTTTTTTTAGTATAGTTGACACACAATGGCACATTAGCTTCAGATGCACAACATAGTGATTCAACAAGTCTGTATGTTATGCTGTGCTCACCACCAGATTAGCTACCACCTGTCACTAAATAGCACTATTACAATACCACTGACTATACTCCTTACACTGTTCCTTTTCTTCCCATGACTGCCAGTCATGGAATGAATAAGCTCTGCAGTTAATTTTATTCATACGTTTTTCTGTCCATTTCAGAACCTCTAGGGAATTAAAGTTGAATTTCCCCCCTGATTTACTAGTCTCCTCCTTCAGAGGAATTTACTAGTTGACCATGGGCTTATTTCATAATAAGGGGTATTATTATAAGGTGGGGTTTCAAGAACAAACATTAGGGGAACTATCATAGATGAGGTAGTTCTTTCCTCTGAAACTTATTTCAAAGGCAGTGATAACACCTTCCTCTAACATTTTGCCTTTTGGGCCTTATAGTATAAAACGCTCCTGAAGTTTTCTGTAGTGGTGAGAGGGAAAGACAGACATTCATTGAGCTGTGCTTCTCTACTGAAGATGAGTGGTCTGACCTCTTCTGAATTTCCTTCAGAACAACAGACTTCACACAGGGCCTGCTCTTCTTGTATTCTCTGAACTGGTTTCCATATATTAAGCATGACAGGCCAGAGCTTGCACATCGTTCCAGAAATGATCAGGCTGAACGCTCACTGGTTGGCTCGATCAGTGTCCTCAATAATAAAAGGTTTATGACAGCATGGGATTTTGTCTTCTTTGTTCTTTGTTGTACATAAAGCACCTAAATAGTTGCAGAAACATGGTAGACACTCAAGAAATAATTTTTGAAAAATGAAAGAATGGATGAATACACTAAAGACATGACATTTACCATGTATGGGTCCAGAGATATAGATTTGGGGAATACTTGAAGGACATCTATTTTTGTCTCAGATTTAAACCTTTTCTCTGATCCAGACTTGTTAGTAATATAACAGATAATTGATTTTGAAATTATCAGTCTCAAAAGTATATTTCTCAAATGATTCAAAATCTAGAAGACAGATTGATTACTTTGTATTCTGAAATATCAACAAAAAATTCCAGGCAAGGCATGAAAGTCATAAAAATGAGATTAATTCATTAGGCCAGAACGTAAGTATGTGTGGGATATAATACAACAAATGAATACTAATCCAAACAAAACAAAACAAACCCACAAAAAAAACCAAACAAATAAACAAAAACCCTTTCTCAAATCTATCAGCACTTTTCCTAATATGGAAACAAATACCCAGAGATATTAGTGTCACAATTTACTTAGGTCACAAAGCTACTTGGTATATTTGGGACAAGAAGTTACTACAACTGACACTTGCCTTATTCTCAATGACTTTTGTAGGATTTCAAAAAAATGTCTTACTTGTTACTTTTTTTTAAAAAGTGGCTCAGAAGTGCTTCATGTTGTTCTCAAGAAATGACACATAAGGCTTTTTTCACATACTCCATGAAGCAGCATGACTGTCATGGCAGCAGAAACCTTTCCAAGCAGTAGTGCAATTGTAAGGATAGAGATTTATGTCATTTGCTTTGCATACAAACTCTAACTGCCTCATATCTATAGTGTGTAACTTGAGAAATTTACTTAATCTCTCTGAGGCTGTTTTCTCATTTGCAAAATGGTTATAAGACGACTTAGCGTGCAGTGGAAATGCGAGGGTTAAGAGTACTGATGTAGGGCGCCTGGGTGGCTCAGTGGGTGGTCTCAGGGTCCTAGGATGGAGGCCCACATCAGCAGGGAGCCTGCTTCCTCCTCTTTCTCTGCCTGCCTCTCTGCCTGCCGGTGATATCCCTGTCTGTCAAATAAATAAATACAATCTTAAAAAAAAAGAAAAAGTACCGACGTAACACCTATGTGAATGGTGAACACCTTCGAGAGAGAACCTGGTAGGTGCAACACCTCTGGATTAGATGCATGCAAATTCTAAGCAGACATTTGCCTCCGGCTTCTTCTCTGTTTACAATAAGGACTAAAAATTGGAGCATTAAGGAGGGACAGAGAAGGAGCTGGAGAGGACTAGAAGATGTTTATATTTTGTGCCCCGAGTCAGTGTTTTTTCAAGTGTTGCCCATCTAGTACCTCCAGCAATCAGAAATACTTGGGGAATGATTCAAGATGAATATTACTTCATTTTCTTTGTACTCCTCAAACCACGTACACAGAAAACACTGTTATGTCCAGGGAGAATAGAATATGCCATGAATATGGAAGAGATGAGGGGAAAGATGGAGATTGAGCCTACCATGTCATAACATGGAGGAACTTCTTTATCATACAAGTAATAGAGAGTTAATAAAGGGATTTTTAAAGTAAGGAAGTAAAAGATTATGATCATTCAAAATTAAGGAAAAACATTTATAATGTTTCTATGCTATTATGGTTGAGCAATGATTTACTTAAGCTACAAAGACAAGAAGTGCAAATGCACAGAGACATTCGTGGTAAATGAAGTGCCCTGAGTTCAGGCTTACATTCTGCATTTATATTATTTTTAGTTATGGCATGCAGGTCTCATTTGCTCAGTTAAACATACGGACCTGTATTGAATTCCACCAGGCAGCAGTTTCTCTTCTTGGCAGTGCAAATTGGAAAATTGGATTTTCTTCTGCATTCTAACCTGATTCAAAATTTATTTTGTATTTAGACCCTTTATATAATTATTACCATCATCATTATTTAGCAACTTTGCTAAATCTATTAATGAGAAATGGATATGTTCAATGTCAGTGCGCTGTTAGGTCTATTAGGGAGGATAATTGCTAGAAGCAGAGTGTAGAGCTAGGAGTCAGGCTGGTCACTGCACAAGGGTCATGTTTAGAGCTGAGCAACTGGGGCAGGGGATGGGGGGGGGGGCAGCACCATGGAGGAAAATAAGAAAAATCAGATCAAGGCATAGAAGAGCAGAGTGTTTAATCCCAGTGTTTGATATAAGTAGCTGTATCATTTTAGGGGAGAAGAATCTGAATTTAGCTACCACATCTTCAGTGGTAACACTTAAAAGAAAAAAAGCGGGGGGTGGGGGGCATTGTCTCGTAGCTTGCCTCCTCATAAACTTAGCAACCCAGAACAAGATTTTGAGGATAGTGAAATTTCCCCAGCATACAGCACTCTTCCAAACTGTGACTTCTGAAACACCCAGGAACCAGTTTCATGTACATATGCTAACTTCTAGAACTTTAGGGTCCCTAACTTTATAGGATCAAAGACATGGTACAGGTCTTCTAGTCCAGTGGTATAAAAAAGGTAAGCCTCGGTAACTTTAGGGATTCCTGTGTTTTCTTCAAATTAAAAAAAAAAAAAAAAAAAAAAACTGGTAAGAAAAATAAACTCGGGGAGCCTGGGTAGCTCAGTCGTTAAGCGACTGCCTTCGGCTCAGGTCATGATCCCGGAGACCCAGGATCGAGCCCCACATCAGGCTCCCTGCTCAGCGGGAAGCCTCCTTCTCCCTCTCTCACTCCCCCTGCTTGTGTTCCCTCTCTGGCTGTGTTTCTCTCTGTCAAATAAATAAAATCTTAAAAAAAAAAAAAAAAGAAAAAGAAACTCAGGGAAGAATTCAAGAATTTGAATCCATCTTTTTCGGTGAGTTATTCAGAGACTGAGATTATATGAAGCTTCACGACCTGGAACAGGCAAGAAGCTATAACTTCCTGGGTATGTCTCTCAATTTTGCTTGTTTTTAAATGTTATGCTTATTCAGGTGAATGCAATGAATAGGATTTATTAAAACATTTCTTGAAAACAGCAAAATAAATGTGTTTTAATCGGGTGTAACCCCTATGAATAAATAAGGGGGCCAAATTGAGCTAATACCACATACAGCATAGATACAGCAGATGAGATCTTCAATGAGTAATATTAACTCTCTGATACAAAAAGTTAATAGCAATTATGGGCTGGATGCTCATAAAAATATTTAAAATAAGACTTGAATTCTTTACTTTTGAAGCTGCACCTAATTAAAAAATCTCATTTAGCTAAAACACTCTAACAGAACAGAGTTACACAGATGATTTATTAGTCATTACTCAAAGTCAAGTGAATGTGCTCACTTTGGAAAGGCAGGGCCTCAGCATTATTACTTTTCATAAGTCTCGATAAGTGTTCTGACTAGGATATGCAGGAGAGATGTTAGGAGCACAGAGCAGAAGGAGGTCCTCGTTCTCAGGTGTCATGCTCACCCAACCCGGAGAAAGGGAGTCACTCAAGCACCTCTCTTGACCCACCCTAGTCCTGGTCCTGCTCTGAAGAAGATGTCAGCCATGCAATGAAACTGTAAATTCTGGGATGCCTAGGTGGCTCATTCGTTAAGTGTCTGCCTTTGGCTCAGGTCATGGACCTGGAGGCCTGGGATTGAGCCCCACATTGAGCCTGCTTCTCTGTCTCTCCCTCCCCCTGCTTCTTGTTCCCTCTCTAGGTGTGTTTCTCTCTGTCAAATAAATAAATAAAATCTTAAAAAAAAAAAAAAGAAACTGTAATTCTGACTCAACTTAAAAAGATGCAAACAAAAAATATGCATCAAAAAGTTAAATAAAAGTAAATATTGATTAAAAACATATATTCAGATAGCTGAGATTACAATCACATTATTAAACATTTCATAGTATTAAGGCTCTCTGGCTTGAAAAATGCTTATTAGCATTCCCTAGTACTCAATGTTGTGGTTTGAACCTATTAGTAAGTGAATAATAATATGAACTTCATATAATATGCATAGTATTATGTAGTATGTACTACATACTGCATTATTACATAGTAATATGCAGTTCATAGTAATATGAATAATTAGTAAGATTACTAATCATTCAAATTTGAAATATAGGCTTGCCTCATGCAAGATTCTGGAGTACTTAATGAAAGCAAATTCTTAAAAGCAAGAACACCCAAAACACAACTGTTGCAACTGTTTGTCTATACAAAATACACAGAAAAAGGAAAAATGAAAGCTAATTTTAGGGCTTTTAAAGATAGAACTGGGGGGCCTGGGTGTCTCAGTTGGTTAAGTGACTTTTGGCTCAGGTCGTGATCTCTCGGGGTTCCTGACATTGAACCCTTATTAATGCTCCACACTCAGCAGGGAGTCTGTTTCTCTCTCTCCCTTTGCCTCTCCCCATATATGTGCTCTCTCTCTCAAATAAATAAACAAAATCTTTAAATAATAATAATAATAAAAGATAGACCCATGAGATATTATGTATAACCCCCAATTAAAGCTTTTTACATCAAAATAAGATCATTATATTTATTCTTTGTTTTTAAAAGAAGTTAATATTTTGATCTTATATTTATGTAAAAGGTCTGTTCTGGACAAAAATATGGAGTGTATTCATCAACCATTTGCTCATCCTGGGAAACAGTGGCAAGTAGAATGCAAGGCCTCTGCCCCCATCTTACATTCTAGGGATACAGGGAGACTGAAAGAAAGCAAATACATTGCATTTTTATTTCAGTTTGTGAAAAGTGCTATAAAGAGCATAAAGCAGAATAACATGCTGGAGTACTGGTGAAAGGTCAAACACCCAGGAAACCCCTTTATAGAGGTGCCTTTTGGAGTGAAAGCTGAGGATGAGGGTATTCAGCCAAGTGCAAGCCCAGGGAAGGGTGCTCCCCACAGCATCAGGTCCCCAAGGGCCCGGTGTGTCAGCACCAATAAAGCTAGCTGCTAGCTGGGGTGAACCACACTGAGGTAGGTAAGAAGCAATCCATGGTATAATTTGAAGGCATAACAAGCACTTTAGTTTTTACACTATTAACCAAATGGCAAAGCCTTTTAAATGTTTTAAGTAGAGAACAATCCTACCAATATATATTTTTTGACTTTGTGTCAGCATGGCCAAATAGGCTAAAGTGCCTGACTCAAGAACCTGCTTCCAAATATTTATTTTAGAAAGAATACCTGAAACAAAGGGGGAAAGGCAACAGGAAAGAAAAAGAAGTCAGGAGAACCACACAGTCTTCCTGGTGAAAGGATGGGGACCAGGGATGCCTGGAGGCAGATAAGGGAAGGATGGAGTGGGGGCAGGGGCCTTCAGGATTCTCCTGTCTACAAATGAGTCTCAGAGAGGTGGAGTCCAATTTCAAGTCAGACTACTATCAGTCTGGATCACTTGCAGAATTCTGAATCACAAATATCAAGTGTCTCTTTACCCTCTCTCACGTTAAACGTTTGTGTCATAGGTTTCTTAACACTTCACAAGTATTAATTCATGTATCTTATCAATTAATGCATTTAATACATTGAGAGACACATGAGAAAACAAAATGAGAGTTTGGAAAGTTTACAATATTACACACGACTGGATATATTTTCCTTTGGCTGAGTCTAAAGTGATAACTTAAACAAAATATTATATTTTAGAAATATCTTCTGGTTAAAATAAAAACTCTTTTTCATCTTAGCTCCCAGCTTCTTGGTACATACATGTCTTTCAAAGAATTCTTTGTTTAAAGATCTCTTTTTTTATTTGACAGAGAGAGAGATCACAAGTAGGCAGAGGGGCAGGCAGAGAGAGAGGAGGAAGCAGGCTCCTTGCTGAGCAAAGAGCCCAATGCTAACCCTCTGAGCCACCCATGTGCCCCAAGAATTCTTTGTTTAATCTTGTTTTTATTTTTATGCTCATTTTTATATCCTCTAAATCCTTCCTTGTAAATCTAGGATGGGTAAGAATAAAATCATAGTGCCTCTGAATTACAGGGTGCAATAGGATCATGAAACTATCCCACCCTTTATTTTACTGATGAGGGGACTAATGGAAAAACCACTAAGGAGAAGTAAACTGACTAGTCTAGAGTCTCTCTTACTGAGCTGGTATCAAAAAGGGGGAGGGAGTCCTTGTCAGTAAATACAGTGAGTACACAGAAATTTGCATAGCTTATTAAGAATCATATATCCCAGGAAGAAATAAGCTTGCAACTGCCTTAGCTACTTGATCTTGAACTAGCATAGAAAAAAAGATAGAAGATGTGCTCCCAAGAAAAGTAAATGTCTTTCCCAGGTAGACCAGCATTAGAAGCAGAAGAGAAAGCAGAATGTGAGGGAGGAAGAATATGGCATATTATTTTCTCAATTCGTTATTTAAGCACAATTTGGAAACTTACATTATAAACACATTCTCATTGTTTCTTGTTTATTGCACACATTTGTGATGATGTTAACATATGATGAAAATGTACGTACTTCGTATTCTATAGCAAATGTTCACTCATTCTTTATTGTGTGTTTTATTATTCTTATAAAATCCAGAGGTAAAAAGCACTACTTCAGGTGCTAGGATAGATCGTTACTTAGTCTGTGTGTATATTATCTGATACTCCAAGCAAGCTCTTATGCATGATGAAGCCAGCCAGGTAAACAGATTTCCCATTCCAGGCTATTTTAACAAGGCTTATTTCTTCCTGGGGTATATTTTATCCATCCCAAACAGAGTGAAGCAGAGATGGGATAAAAGGATGGGGTCTTAGTTGAATGTGGATTTTTTTAGAGGCATTGGTTAGCCATTACTATAAAATAACAGCCACTCCCTCACTTTTACACCTTGGCCTAATTCCAAAGCAGTGAATCTAATAAAACCCCGAGGCCCCTAAGATCCCACGCAGAAATGGTGTTTGTGGTTTCATTTGATAAGTAAAAATTAAGCTGAAGAAATATGAGGTGATGGTGTTTGTTAATTCCACCAATAACACCTCAACAGCTGTATTGTCTTCTGCTGAGAATCTGATATTCAATTTGTACGTCCAGTTTTCACTGGGAAAACAGGGAAAAGGAGGACAATCTAATAAAAACATGCTGAAAAGATTTATTCTGGTGTGTCTTGGAATTTGTAATGGTTCTTAAATATGCCGGTTTATGGAAAGCCAGGAAAAAATAATAATAATGATAAGTATCATGTTAGAAGCTCAGATGCTTTTTCCATCACAGACATGTCAGGCAGCTAATGATGTCACCAAGTAACAGACACAGGTGTAGCCATTTTTTAAAAGAGGAAACAAACTGAAGAATATCCAGTAAATTTTTAAAACCATGATTGCAAATCTGAATCATCTGAGAGACTTAAAACAAACAAACAAACAAACAAACAAAGTGTGGGAATGTACAGATCTCACACCTAAAGCATTGATTAAATTAGTCTGCAGGCGGGGACTGTGAGTCCTCTAGAGCTCCCAAAGCTGTTCTAATGTATTGTTAAAGGGAGCTATACTGCTGGTATTGAAAACCACCGATAGGACAAGATGTGACTTTGTCTCACTTTTAAAAGGAAAAAAATCGATTAGGGATTTAAACTAATCAGAAACTCCATGTGAGTCATTTGATTGCTATAGTGGGAAAAATGTGCTTGTGAACTCTTGTATATAAAGTGTTTGAATTGAAAGGAAAAAAAAATGACAAAGACGAAACAAAATGCCAGGCATTTTTGCATACATCCTTATGACTAACTTAGCCTTGTGGTGTTCAATAGATGCCTGGAGTTCTGTAACCATTTCTTATTAAATACTTTAATAGCATCGCTGAAGATGGGTTCTAGCAATATGGCTCCTACATCATTCTTTTACTGACTAGCTTCAACTTCAAATAATATGTCCCTCTGTTATACAATTTTTAAATGCCTCAGATGTTCTAACACTTTATAAAAGTGACAAAATTTATGGCTGAATATAGAGGCAGCTCCAGAATGTGAGGAATCTCTTATGCTAAGGGCAGTGCCATGAGGAATATGTATAGGAGAAGAATGGTGGGATGGAGAGAACACAAGTGGATCTCTTCTCTCCAGGCAAGAGATCATCAGGGCCTGGACTAGGGAAATCAGGTAAAAATGTGGAATAGAAGAGGATGTTTAGGATGGATTTTAGAAGCAAAATTATTATAAAGCTTTTTTATTCTTTCCATGGTCACTTTCTTGACTTGTCATGGTGTTTTTTATTTGCTACTTATTGTAATTGTAAAGAAAGAGAAAATAAAATTTTAAATCATTTAGCATGAATTGTATGCTTATCTTGTGAAAGTACAGTTTTGAATGCAAGTATTAACGTATTTAAGTCATATGTGGAATCTATAAAATACATATTTATATTTCATAGCTATACATGTCATGTGCCTCATTCAGGCAAAAACAATGTACACAGTGCACGAAATAAACTTGACCATTATTATTGGATTTGTTATGCATACATTATAGGGACCCTCGGTACCTGTGCTTACTGATGAGTAAAGGAAGACTGAGAAGAAAAGGCACTGGGGTTGCTGGTTCATTCATTCTCAGTAATCATTTTGATGTAGTTTTTGGAGTAGCATGGCTGGGGTCCAGAGCCAATGGCCAAGAAAGAGTTCTTGAGATATACTGGGTACAAAAAAAGGAGGGTTTATTAAAGCAAGGTGACAGGGCCAGTTGGCAGAAAGAGTTGCTGCCCCAGGATTATGGGAATCAGCTGATTAAATACTTTGGAGTTGGGGGAGGTAAAGATAAGGGAAGTTCCAAAAGTATTTTTATATGCTAAAGAAGACTCATAGGATACAAGAGGTCTTGCCATAGTCAAACTCAGGTAGTTTTTCCTTCTAGCAAAGCAATAACATTAAGACAGTTGGGAGTTTCCTAGAGGAACTTTATACACTGCCAGGTTGAAGTATTGGTCAATGGACTGTAGGTTATAAGGACATTTAAATTTATTTATGTTTCCTTCTGCCTTTGTTTCCCAAACCAATTTAGGCTTAAGTGATTGGCTAATACAGGAGATAACATGAAGAAGAAAGCTTATCACAGAGGTCCTTGGTCATTCAGTATTCTTAGAATATCATTGTTTTCTTTCCTTGAGTTTGGGTTTAGACGGAAAGTATGGCTTCTTAAGTTGTCAACACCCTAGTCAATCACAGAGGAAATATGCTTGCCTTATACTTTCTTTGAGTCTCCTTGACCTCCACCACACCCTGGGGCTACCAGGATTCTGTGCTCAAGGGCACTGTGGACACTAACTTGCAAGGAGTAGTAAAGAACAGCTTAACTCCTGTGTGTATATGCTCTACCGTCATTGAAGGGGAGCAGAATTTAGCACCTCAAAATATGCCTCTTTGGCATAAGGATTATCTGAGCTGGTTATTTTTTAAAAAAATAGCAGACAAAGAAGAAGAGTTGAAAATTGAGTGGAAGTTAGCTTTTTGTAAGAGATATCTCCATTTGGAAGGGTGTCTCCCTTTCTGTACCTGGAAGAAGAGGATGACTGAATCCCTAGAAACTCCTATCAGTGAAGATGACTTAAATATGCATAACAACTATGCTCTTGCTTACTGTGCTTTGCCTGATAATCACCCATAACTGGCTTCCCTCTGTGGACATCTTTCCTCTTTAGCTGGAAATGGTATTCAAGGTGGTAGCTTGGGCTATTTTGCAGACTTACTCCATTTCTTTGAAGTTCTCCAGTGGATACAGAGTTATACATGTTCTTAAGCAACTTCAACAACTTTAACTTCTTC
>PITA01033887.1:0-12240 GCA_004023965.1 Spilogale gracilis | reverse complement strand
AGTATGGGGCTTGAACTCATGACCCTGAGATCAAAACCTGAGCCCAGATTAAGAGTTGGATGCTCAACTAACTGAGCTACTCAGGTGGCCCTAATGTTAGTTTTTTAAACTTCTTTTTTTCTTTTTTCTTTTTTTTTTGTAAACTATTTGCAACTTTGTTCTTTCTTGCTTTCAACTCAAATGTAATTTTTTGTTGTAAATATCTAGTTTATATTGAAAAAGAAAAAAACGTCCCCCATTAGGTGACTCATCACTTATCCCTGAATTTGCTGATCCATTCTTGACTCATAGATCATATGATTCACATACATCAGAAAGAGAGGCTTTAAGGTCAGGCCCTCCTGTTTGTCAGTGAATTAGAAATCTCATGATGAGTCATAGAAGCGTTTCCTTAAAACTGAGATTGATGGTAATATATGACCTGCATTGTGACATGGGACTTTATTGAACTGGTCCTTTGAAAATGTCAAGAAAATTGGATTTTTTTTTTTTTAATTAAAAAAGTGGTTAAGAAGCTCCTGGGTGGCTCAGTAAGTTAAGTGCTTGCCTTTGGTTCAGGTTGTGATCCAGGGGTCCTAGGATGAGCCCCACATCAGGCTCCCACTGAGCAGGGAGCCTGCTACTTCCTTTCCTTCTACCCCTCCCTCCTGCTCATGCTTGCTTTCTCTCTCTCTCATAAATAAATAAAATCTTAAAAAAAAAAAAAAAAAGTTGGTTAAAGGCAATATGGATAACAAGGAATGTAGCTTTCTAGTCTGTCTCTGATGATTTTGGATAAGATGCTTAAGTCCCCAGCAACTATCCCAACCAGATCCCAGGTTCAGGCTCACTTAAAAACAAACAAACAAACAAACAGATGATTTTTAAAAAGACAATATTATACTTTAAAATAAGGATATTAATAGGAGTAGTAATTTTAATAACTTCTTTGGGTTGAGCATTTATGGGATTCCAAGCCTTCATTAATAATAATCTTATATTTCTTTTCTCATTTTATCCTCATAGTTCTATGATGAAGCAACTAGTATAGATGAAGATACTAGACTAGATGAAAAACTGAGGTCTACAGAGAATATGCAATTTTTTCAAAGTCGACAGCTCCTAAAACAAAGATCCTGACCATGTGCCTCTCACCTCCAAATACTTAACAACTGTTTCCTAGCTGCCTTAGGCCTCAGCTGCAGTTAAAGTAGCAAACATCCCTGCTTACTTTCTTGCTGGTGGGGTCTATTTCTCTACCAACTCAGACATCAATTACTCATTTGGCCATATGTGGGTCTCATTCTGTTCTCTCACTTCTAGAAATAAAATCTGGCTCTGCAAATCCCAGAGCCATGGGACATGCCATCTGATTGTCTTCTGTGAACATTCTGTAGATTTCTAGTAATTCCTCATCACCACAAACACTGAATTTTCTGTGCCCCTCTTTAGATCCTGGTCTCCTGTCACCTTAAGTCACCTTCCAAAGGATACCCTGTCCTCTTTCCCTAGAGATCTCGTCTCTACTCCGCAAAGCTGCTATGAGAATAATACTGTGAGATGATACATGTGAAAGTGTTGTAAAAAACTTAACATCCTTAATTTCCTCCTTACTAGCATGGGCAGGATTGAACTAGATACTCTCTGAGAGTTCCTGCGGCTCACTGATTCCATTATCTATGATTTATTAACTTGCTATCAAGTGCAAGGTATTCTGACATCACATTCCAAATACCTTGGTTTCTTGCTGAGGCGGGCTCTAGTGGGCATTGTATAAACTAAAGGGAGAATTGAATCTCTTCAGAGGAATTCAAATGATTCTTTACATTAGCTTACCCTGAAACTGGTACTTACATTATGATTTTTGTCATGAGGACTTCCCATTTTCTTCCAGTCATGTGAAATACTTACATAATTGTAAGTTAAAATTAAAAAGTCAGACCACTGCTTGAAATTATATATGACAGAGAAATTCTGTCTCCTTGCTAAATTTGACCTTGACCTGTTGCCTCATTTATTTTCAATGTGGCTTATAATAATTG
The DNA here is from genome assembly GCA_004023965.1 of Spilogale gracilis. Lineage (NCBI taxonomy): Eukaryota > Metazoa > Chordata > Mammalia > Carnivora > Mephitidae > Spilogale > Spilogale gracilis. The sequence goes on along the minus strand of PITA01033887.1, from coordinate 10,219 downwards.
AATGTGGAACAAGAGCCTTTTGAGCTGATCTGATCCCAAACTGAAGAACATTTTCAATTCAAACGCTGAATCTTGAGCATGAAATGACAGCGGCTAGGTTCATAATTTAAGTGATTGGAGTTTGAAATAAAAAGGTTGAGTGCTTTCTCTGAATGTCTGCTATTCTAGTTAGGGTTTCAATACTTGAGATATTTTGCTTTGGTTTATGTGCATTTAAAATTGTCCTGTTTTCTCTTTGATTCATAAAATAAAGCTTTACCATCACGGCGTGTATACTTGGCATTCAGCCTCACATCAAGAAATGTGAATGTTTCATAGAATATTATCATTTTGGAAACATCTCCTCAAAATCAACAATTAAAGCTATATAACTAGCAGAATATGGAGACTCTTTATAAGCTGTGCCGTGTCATTCTTAATATGGTGAAAGAGCCATGGTGTATACACATTTCTATATTTTTTCACCAGTTGATGTTTTATTGCATACCATCAATCATTAAAGGCAATAAATTATTGAGTTATTTTTATTGATATTTTAATTAACTTTATTTAACCTTTAGTTAACTTTATGTAACCTTTACTTTGTGTTAGAGATACAATTTGTGCTTAATGCTACTTCACTAATTTATAAATATTGATCCTTTTCTTGTTGAGAAAGTACCATTTGGGGCTCCTGAGTGGCTCAGTTGGTTAAGCGACTGCCTTCGGCTCAGGTCATGATCCTGGAGACCCGGGATCGAGCCCCACATGGGGCTCCCTGCTCGGCGGGAAGCCTGCTTCTCCCTCTCTCACTCCCCCTGCTTGTGTTCCCTCTCTGGCTGTGTTTCTCTCTGTCAAATAAATAAAATCTTAAAAAAAAAAAAAAAAAAGAAAAGAAAAAGTACCATTTATGTGTGTCATCTTATTGCTAAATATAGGTGTCATTAAGGTAACATTTCAGAAAGTTAGAGAATTCAGAATAGGAAATATAAACATATCCATGCTTTCTAAAATTCTAAAACATGTGCCTTTACTTTCATGAATGTATTAGATACTATCTTGCCCTATTTTCGACATGAATAATACATATAGAGAGTTCTAGTAAAAATAATACATATAGAGAGTTCTAGTAATATTCTCTCTTTGGCTTCTTATAGATTTTAAATGTAATAGATTTTAAGTGTAATTTGTAGGATGTAATTCATTCTACGAATATTTATTAAATACCATCTATGCTTTATTTTTTTATTTTTATTTTTTTAAAGATTTTTTATTTATTTGACAGAGAGAAACACAGCCAGAGAGGAAACACAAGCAGGGGGAGTGAGTGAGGGAGAAGCAGGCCTCCCGCCGAGCAGGGAGCCCGATGTGGGACTCGATCCCGGATCTCCGGGATCATGACCTGAGCCGAAGGCAGTTGTTTAACCAACTGAGCCAGCCAGGAGCCCCACCATTTATGCTTTAAATGCTGTTGTGTTTAATGGGAATATAGCCAGGATCAGTGCAGCCAAAGTGCTTGTCTTCACTCAAGAATTATTAGTATTTACTATTTTTGAACATTAATTATATGCCTACCAGCAAATTTACAATATTCCTTGTTCTCTAAAATAGCATCATTACCTTACTTGCATGGTGGACAAACCAAAATGGAGAAAAGGTAATTGCTTGACCAAGATCACACACCAAATGAAGGGCAGAATCATGTTTCAGACCTAGGTCAACCCAAATACAAAGATCAGCTCTTTCCATGTCCACCACTGCTGCCTTTCTGGTTTTGGTATAATGGCAGTTTTGGGTATAAGTTGATTCAATTAACTTCTGCTTCTGGAATTTCTAGAATCCGGATATCTTAGTCACGATGGCTGTTCTTCATCCCTTTGAAGATGAATAAACTGTGGTAGTGGGAAATTGCAGTAAGAGCAGACTTCAGAGTTGACCTGAATTATTGACATATTCAGAGTTGACATCGTTCAGATTCTGATTTTGCCTTTAAATTTGTCCCATGAAGCTGGAATCTCTAACATCTGTGGAATGGCTGTAGTTTGAGTTCAGCTGTGTGACATTGAGCCGTCCTGTAACTTTCCAGCAGTCGTGTTCTGCCCTCTGAAAAGTTGGGATCCTGATAGATAACAGGGGGACGCCATTTGTGAAGTTGAATGCATTCACATCCACACAGCAGGTTCGGCTTTGGGGGAGAAATTTCTGGCATTCAGTGCAATAAAAAGTAACAATGAGTTCTAAAATTATTTATTGCTAAGATAGTCACTAAAACGATTTGGACAATTATTGCCCCCAACATACTCTGTCATGGAAAAACAGATGCCCACCAACTTCCATTATCGCTCTTCTCAGCCAGTGGTAACTGTTCTGCAGTACACCTATTCTGTCTTGTGCAGATTAACACAGAGCCACTGGGGAATGTATGTCGTGAGCAGTAAGAGTTCTAACAAAAATGGAAAAGCCCACCAGGGCACATTCTGTGTATGGTGACCTTTTAGCTGTCAGTATTTTTCACTGTGAATTTTGGTGGTTTTTACTCTGAGCAAATATTAACTACCTTTAATTGGGACATTGTGCCAAGATCTTCAGAGTCACTCTTCCTGACAACGGGCATTCTTAATATGCCATGTCATAGCCTCTTGGTGATTCATTCAACCAGATCTACTCTTTTCATGAATGTGGGTAATTAAACTTTGTGGAACATTTCACATTTGAGATTAGATTTTTGAGATCGCAGGAATATTGTCAGCATTACAGTATTTTTAAATGCAATTGTTTATTTAAGAGACAGAATGAAAATGATATGTGCAAAAGCGTGTGACATACTGATTAAGGTAAGCTGTGTGTTTTATGATACTTTCTACAGGTTTATATTTTCCTCAGTTCTCACCATCTCAGCACGGCTGCATACACTGTACACAACCTGATCTGTATCCAGAAGACTTGCTTCAGTCTTACTTAGCGCCCCTCACATGGTCTTCTGCATGCGAAGCCCTCAGAAGAGATGTGTTTGTGGCACAGCCTGTGTAATCCGACTGGAGCAATGGGAGTGTGCTGGGAGAGAACCTTTATCTGAGTGTCACTCTCTGGACTGAAATAGAGCACAACAAAAATGACCTTCAAAATATGGTCAGTGAAGATTTTATCTAGTGTGAGAAGAGGTAGTAAAATATTCCTTTTAAAAGTTCGAGCCATGTAATAACAGGGAGAGGCAAAGAGAAATAAAATTACACCGAAAAGAGGCCAGTCTTTCAACAGAATGCTTTGTACCTTTTAGAATAGACTCCATTACAGACATCTATCAGTGATACACACAAGTCAAACAATACCCATTCTTTAGTTTCCCGCTGCCTCAAGTAGGCTTCTACTTTTTTTCCTGTAATATCTGAACAACTTTAAATGTGAACTCTGCCGTTAGCGGCTGTTTTTCTTACTTTCAAATTTTAATGGAAAAGATAGTGGGATAAATGAGGAACCCTATTTAGAAGGCTTGGCTGATGGCAGTGCTTTCCCAGTAGGACGGACTCTCAGCTTCTCCCATGCATCCCCTCTGAGCTAACAGTACCGTTAGGTTAATCTGTCTAAAACTTACCTGCCTCTCACATGCTTTCCAAACAATTGGAATCAATGTCTTCCATTGTATGAGTCTTAATTTACACCTTTGTTTCACTGTTCCCTTATTCTCACTGTGTTCTTGTTTACTTTCTCACTTGCATCCTTTCTTTCACTATATAGGACGTCTGCGGTGCTTTACCTTCCTTGTCCCTTGTCTATTTCTGCATGCCCACATCTTTAAGTGAGTCATACTTCCCTCAAATTGCTTGGACTGATCACTTTGGCCTCTAAGCTAAAATCAACTTTTCTCCATTTAGATAATACTGTATCTCAATCTTTCATAGAACATTTAATCCTTCTCTGCCTTACATTATCAAAGACTTAATTATAAGTTTAATTTAAAATGATAATTTTCAGCATTGTGTATAATTATCCCTCATATCTTTAGCTGAGGAACACCCTGCCCCAATAATAATTTATTATCCCTTCTCATGGTTTTGTGAGTTGACTGGATTCAGTCGAGTAGTTCTTCCATGGTGTCTCTCATGAGGCTTATTCAGATGTCAACTGACGCCTGCCCTCAGAAGCCTACTCACAGTTGCTGCTTGATGCTCGCTGTTGGCTGGGAGCTCAGCTGAGCCTGTCCTCTGCTGTGCTGTGATTGGCTCTCTTTTTAGGATGGCCCATCCCCCCTGGTCTTTCCAAGGACCTTCCTGATTTTCATACTGGAAGTCCCACATCAGGGGAACTCCCATGGTGTTGGGCTAAGTGAGATAGTCAGTCACCCACTCAGCTTAGGCTTCTCATCACTTCAAAGCTGGGTTCCCAGGACCAATTTCTGGTGTGTAGGTGTTCAAGGAGTTTCTTGCAGAAGCTGCAAGTGCTGTTTTGTTTTGTTTTGTTTTGTTTTGTTTTTTTATAGACATCACATTTTCTCACTTAGTTGAATTTTGTTAGTGAAGGAAGTCATTAAGGCTAGTCCCTTCAAGTGGAAAGGGATTAGACCCCATGTTGAAGGAGAAGCAAAGTAACATTGTGGGAGAGAAAGTAGGAAGGAAGATAATGTTGTGGCCATCTTTGGAAGCTATCACCTTCTACACCGTGTAGTACCTAATCTTTTGGAGAATAAGATTCAGTTGGGTGCCTGGGTGGCTCAATGGGTTGAAGCCTCTGCCTTCGGCTCAGGTTATGATCTCAGGGTCCTGGGATCGAGGCCTGCGTGGGGCTCTCTGTTCAGCGGGGAGCCTGTTTCCTCCTCTCTCTCTCTGCCTGCTTCTCTGCCTACTTGTGATCTCTCTCTATCAAATAAATAAATAAAATCTTAAAAAAAAAAAAAAGATTCAGTTCATAGTAACATTGTTTCTATGTTTTTCTCCCAAAGTACTTTGCACTTAAAGATACTTAAGTTCTTAAAAAATAAGAAGGAATATCTTTATTCTAAATTTATAACCAATCCTTAATTGAATAAAAAAACTATATTCAATTTTGTTTTGATCTAATTTATATAATTGAAAGTGGCAAATATGAGTCAGAACTAAGAGAAGCCAAAAGAAAAAAAAATGTGCTAGAGAAAGTCTATGCTGCCTTTTTTTTTTTTTTAAGATTTTTATGTATTTATTTGAGAGAGAGAGAGTGAGCTCACACATGTGAGAGGGGAGAGGGGCAGAGGGAGAGAATCTTCAAGCAGACTCCATGCTGAGCACAGAGCCCAATGTGGGGCTCCATCTCCTGACCCATGAGATCATGACCTGAGCCAAAACCAAGAGTCAGATGCTTAACCGACTGGGCCACTCAGGTGCCTCAAGTTTGTGCTCCTTATTCCAAGATCAGTGCTTTGCACTGTCAGGAGTCTATTAATTATTTCAGTCTTTGGGTAGTGTCTTGATGGAGTCATGGGTAGTGTTTAAGGCAGTAACTAACAGCAGTGTTGAGAAACCAGTTCATTATTTTATGCATCCATAACTATAGGAATGAATAAAAAATTAACAAGAAACTCCCATTTCTGCTTTAGTATTCATAGTCACACTTTTGGTACTCTTAGAAAAAGCACACTCTCAAGTTATGGAGGAATACAAAATTTCATGGCTCAGTAAGACATGTCACCCCTGTAGATGAACAGCCGTGTTTTCTCTTTGCTATCCTGCATTCCAATCTATTTTTGCCCCCTGGCCCAATTCTGTAAACAGTGTTGTACTTACTTATCAATGATTAACAACTATATTAAGGAGGCACCTGAGTGGCTCAGTCATTAAGCGTCTGCCTTCGGCTCAGGACATAATCCTGGAGTCCAGGATCGAGCCCCACATCAGGCTCCCTGCCTGGCAGGGAACCTGCTTCTCCCTCTCTCACTCCCTCTGCTTGTGTTCCCTCTCTAGCTGTATTTCTCTTTGTCAAATAAATAAGATCTTTTAAAAAACTATATTAAGTATTTATGATATATTATGTAATTTTGATGTATATGACTTTATGATATACATATATTATGTATATTATGATATAGTTTATTTAACCTAAGTAAAGGGTTATCTAGTATATATGTAATGTTTTTGGTAAGTTAACATAGAAATTTGGCATTGCCTGTAGAGGTTTTAAATGCTCTTGTAGGTCCTTCAAAGGAACGTTGTGCTTCCCAAACTTTAGCAAAGGCAGTTTAATCTTTGTCAATATGTAGGGTCAAGTCTATTAGATTCCCAAAAAAAGGGGCAGTCACAGTTTGTGGGTAGCTCTGATGGCTTCTATCACGCAGGCCAAAGCACAAAAGTTCAGCTCTGTCGAGTAGCAACACAGAGTGCTTTCTACAGATCCAGTGCCCTCTAATTGCTTCAAAATGTCAGGTGCTCCAAGCAGGGGCAAAGAAGCACAGGCAATGGAAAACTAATTGGTATTGGGACATAAAGCTTTTCTGGGTCACTGATTTACATTAGGCTCAGGTCAGTACTGAACTCAAATTCATTCTCTTTGGTGGCAAACTACTTTATGGGAAATAGGCCTGGAGAGACTCCCAGTTGCTGCTGGATGGTGTGTGTATCACAAACCAATGTACGGCTGTTAACTCTGCTGGTATTAGGGATTATTCATCTTTTTAGATATTTGGCTTCAATATTAAAATATCACATTTTTGAAAATGAATCCATGCTTCACAAAAGCCGAAGACGGGCAGAGCTGTGGCTATTTATAGACTGCTGAAGACAGCATCAAAAATCCGAGAGACCCATAGAGAGAACGCAAGACTGTAAAACACATCCTTGCTTTGTGTATTTTAACAAAGAGACGACAAGTGAGTTTGACAATGGAACCTCAAAGATGTAAAAATTATTACCTTTGTTTTCATAGCACTCATACTCAGCATAGGATAAGGGCTCATGTGAGTACCATCTAAAATACTCTGGGCTTCAGGGATGTGGACTGAATGTAATAATTTTGATTGTTAGAACTTCAAGAACTTTTAGCATAGTACTTATCTCAGTGTTCCTACACCAGGAGACTTTTGTGCATATGAGGGTATTACTTAAACCACTGCATCTACATGCTAAAGTGGCTTAGTTTTATCTGTGTACTGGGGAGTTTACAGACTGTAGCAGTAGGACCTTAAAAGATACTTGGAAATATCTCCATTTTTCCTTTCCATTTCAGCTGCATATGCTACAACAGAAGGAATAGAATCCCAAGGTGTCAGCTTTATATCTCTTGAGGCAATTCAGTAACCTCATACCTATCCTGCACTTCACTTTTCCTCTCTAGAGCAAACAATATATTACTTCTGTGACTTTCATATGACCCTACATGTAACAATATATAAGGCAGAATAAAGTTCTAAAGTCAGATTTCAAAATGTGCAGGTATCTTAAGAGAGGGAAAGATTAAATCTGCTGGGAGATTAGGTACAGTTCAAGAAGAGTGTTGCATTTGAGCCAGCCTATGAGAGCTTGGTAGAGATTTATACCACTGAGAGGATCCAGGAAGGGTATTTCCAGCTTAGGGAACAGGAGTACCATAATCAGTGATGACAGCATATAGTAAATGTATTGAGGCAAATATAATGTTTACTATTGGGAGGAAGGGGTTTATTAACAAGTTAATTGGTTGGGTGTTGGTAAGGTACTCTGTTGTATTATTATAGAACACCTAAAATGACATCCAGAAAATTTAGTCAGGAATTCACAGACAGTGGCAATTGGCAATAGCCTTCAATTCTGTGTTAATCAAAAAACAAGGGGTGCCTGTGTGGCTCATTCGTTAAGCGACTGCCTTCAGCTCAGGTAATGATTCTGGAGTCCCAGGATTGAGCCCCACATCGGGCTCCCTGCTCCCTGGGAAGCCTGCTTCTCCTTCTCTTACTCCCTCTGCTTGTGTTCCCTCTCTAGCTGTATTTTTGTCTGTCAAATAAATAAAATCTTTTTAAAAAATTAAAAAACAACATTTTTGGAGTGATCCCTGTTCCTCAGAGATTCTATAAAAACTAAATATATTGGCTCAGGAATCATCTAGAAAAGGGTGCTCTCCAGGAATTAGGATGTAGGGACCCAGATGCAGAAACAATAATATCAGAAATCTGCTATTGTTATAATCAGCTATCAATATTCAAGATATTCCTGTTGAGAAAAAAAAATGAAACTCCAACAAGTTTTAATCTCACTTTTTCAGCTAAAATGTCAAACTGTAAGGAGGATATATCCAGTTGGTCTATATATATAGTGGTAATTGCAATAAAGAATTGCCACTATGAGGGCGCCTGGGTGGCTCAGTTGGTTAAGCAACTGCCTTCGGCTCAGGTCATGATCTCGGAGACCCGGGATCGAGTCCCACATCGGGCTCCCTGCTCGGCGGGAAGCCTGCTTCTCCCTCTCTCACTCCCACTGCTTGTGTTCCCTCTCTAGCTGTGTTTCTCTCTATCAAATAAATAAAATATTAAAAAAAAAAAAAAAGAATTGCCACTATGAGTGCTATTAGAAAGAGGAAATAGATCGAGTCTAAAGCAATATATGTTCATTTGCCAAGGAGTTGTTATGCAGACATAGATGAAGTTTAAATATTAAATATGCATACTTTATGTCTATGCATATGCATATGTAGATACATATAAATATATCCTTAAATTTTTTAAATTATCAACATTTTCATGTCTCATACTTCAGCATTATATATATGTGTACATGTATATACACACAGATAACACTTTTCATATTATACCTTTAATTTGGGTAATGCTACTCATTTCATAGGAAAACTTATTGCATAGTAATATTCATTTATTCATTTGCTATAGTAAGTTTCCTTCAAAGTAACTCCATATGGGATAAAACCTACCTTATTTTTCTTTAATTCAAATCTTTGGTCAGCAGGTAGCCTCTATCCTCAGAAGTATCAGACTTTCTGACCCCACGTTTGGTGCTTCCTATAGTAAATTGAGTGCTATGGTTTTAAAGATCCGTGAGTGGCAGTAAATTTAAGTGTGCAAAAGGATTCAGATTCAAAGGGAGAATGGGGATATGATAAGCCTTCACAAGAGAATACTTTTTATGACAAAAATTAGCAAAGAATCACACTCTAGGTAAATGTTAAGGCCCACCTTGTATTTTACACCTAGAAGTTCACGGATAAGTAAAGCAGCAAAAGTGCAGTTTCCTTGCAGTGTTGGGTTTTTTCTGTTTGTTTTTTTGGCTAAACTCTTTCCACCTCCCATTCTGCCTGTCCATTTTAACTAGCATCACAATAGAGGTCAGTTTATATGATAAGAAGTGATATTCATTCATTCTTTAGTCCTGTAAAGAGCCTATATCAGGCATTTATTTTGTGCCCTGTAGATAACAGAATTGTTAGACCAGGCCCTGGAAATGCAGAAAGGAAAATGGGAGTTTCTGCCTCCCAGGAGCAGTCTTGTGGGAGACAAATAAACAGATGAGTGTCGTTAGTAAAAATAAGCTATGGAAACATTTCTGTGCAAAGATCTGTACACAAGTAAGTAAATAAAAACAAAGTGTCTTATTTTTCCTTAAACTTTTATCTGTTGAAACTGTGTGGATAGAGGAGTTTCCTAAAACAGGGATGGAGAAGGTAAACAGTATATCAGATGGCTTTACATAGAAGCTACTGTATGATTTAAATCTTTACACAAACTTTGGAATCAGATGGATGATAAATATAAATACACTGGCAGATTACATGGAAGTGGTGATAGGAAGAAACTAACATGCACATATCTGTATCTCAGTGTGTTCCCAGATGACTAAAATTATGCTTCCATATTGTCCCCGAAAATAAGCTAATTATTTCCAGAGACAAAAAGGATATTAAGAAATATGACTCCCAGGCAGATTATTATACCATCTTCAAAGATAGAGCCTTGCAATAGTCCAAAGTCACTTTGGTTTTGTGTTTGTCTAAAGTATTTCCTTATGGTGAAGGGAAAGGGGCTGCTGTTGACAGCACAATGGGGAGTCTTTGCCTTCAGGGAAGCAATTCCGAAGATGGGCTTATTGCCCACACTGCAAACCTGCTGACACCAGAAAGTCAGGGCAAATGAGGGATTGGTGTAGTAATTAACAAGATATCTTTAGATCTGTTCAAATGTCCAAATGGTTGTTTTGCATTCTCCAAGCCAGTCAGTACACTTCCAAATTCTTTGTCTTCCTTCCTTCCTTCCTTCCTTCCTTCCTTCCTTCCTTCCTTCCTTCCTTCCTTCCTT
>PITA01033886.1:0-12240 GCA_004023965.1 Spilogale gracilis | reverse complement strand
AAAGTAAATGGGAACTAGGGTAATCTAGGGAGGGAAACGAAACAACAGAGACTTTGGACACAGAAACAAACTGAGGAACTTGGAGGGAGGGGGGTGGAGGGATGGGAGAGCCTGGTGGTGGGTACTGGGGACACCTAAAGCGTGGAGCACTGGGTGTGGGGAATGGGGAATGAATCTTGGAACACTGGAAAAAAAAATTTAGTAACAATACTAAAAAAAAAAAAGAATGGGTTCTGGAAATCAAAAACAAAACTAACAGCTCAATAATGTTTTGTATTTGGTGCCTGAGCAGCTCAGTTAGTTAAGCCTCTGCCTTCAGCTTGGGTCATGATCTTGGGGTCCTGGCATCGAGCCCCATATTGGACTCCCTGCCCTATGGGGAGCCTGCTTCTCCTTTTCCCTCTGCCTGCTTCTCCCTCTGATTGTGTTCTCTCTCTCTGTCTAATAAATAAATAAAATCTTTAAAAAATTAATAACGTTTTGTATTGATTACATGTTGAATGATAGGATTTTGGAAAATAGGGTTAAATAAAACATATTGTAACATCAAAAAAAAAAATTTTTACCCACCATGACCAGGTGGGATACATGAAAAAATGTTCAGCGTCACTAGCTATCAGGGAAATTCAAATCAAAACCACTCTAAGATACCACCTTACACCAGTCAGAATGGCCAAAATTAACAAGACAGAAAACAAGTGTTGGAGAGGCTGCGGAGAAAGGGGAACCCTCTTACACTCTTGGTGGGAATGTGAACTGGTGCAGCCGCTTTGGAAAACAGTGTGGAGATTCCTTAAAAAATTAAAGATAGAGCTACCCTATGACCCTGCAATTGCACTGGTGGGTAATCTTTTTAAGGTACTGTTGGATCCTATTAACTAGGATCTTATTGAGAATCTTGGCATCCATATTCGTCAGGGGTATTGGTCTGAAATTCTCCTTTATGATGGGTCTTTACTTGGTTTGGGGATTAAAGTAATGCTGGCTTCATGAAAGAGTCTGGAAGTTTTGCTTCTGTTTCTATTTTTTAAAAAAGCGTCAGGAGAATGAGTATTATTTCTTCTTTGAATGTTTGGTAGAACTCCCCAGGGAATCTGTGAGGTCCTGGGCTCTTGTTTTGGGGGAGATTTTTGATCACTGCTTCAATCTTGTTACTAGATATTGGTCTATTCAGGTTGTCAATTTCTTCTTGTTTCAGTCTTGGAAGTTTTAGGTTTCCAGAAATGCACCCATATCTTCTAGATTGTTTAACTTATTGGCATATAACTGTTGATAATAATTTCTGATGATTATTTCTATTTCCCTGATGTTAGTTGTGATCTCTCCCCTTTCATTCATAATTTTATTAATTTGGGTCCTCTCCCTTTTCTTTTGGATTAGTTTACCCAATGGTTTATTGATTTTATTAATTCTTTCAAAGAACCAGCTTCTGGTTTCATTGCTGTGTTCTACTGTATCTCTCATTTCTACTTCATTGATCCCTGCTCTAATCTTAAGTATTTTCCTTCTTGTATGTGACGTTGGCTTAATTTGTTGTTTACTTTCCAGTTCTTTCAGGTGTTAATAGAGTTGGTGTATTCGAGATATTTCAATGTTTTTTATCTTTGCTTGGCTTCTTTTCTCCATCCATCACTCACCATTCCATCCGTTTGTAATGGGTAAATCTCCAAACCATCTTAAATACATTCACTACTCTGCCATTTCTACAAATATCAGCATAGTACAGACCACACTCTTTGCAGTGGTCTCCTAACTGGTTTTCCTGTTTCCACACTTAATCCTATAATTACAACCTATTTTCTACCCAGCAGCCACATAATCTGTTTTTTCAATAAGGTTAATATTTTAACTGGGTTTCCCTTGAACAGATAAAATTTTCATCTATTATCTCAGATAATGATGAATGGTACTCCTTCATTTCTATTAAGTGAGACAGTATATTTATCTTCACCTTACCTAGTATTCATTAAAATAATGTATTGAGCCACAACACAGTTATTGGTTCCAGAATTGTTTCCTTATGTCAAAAAAAAATCCAGAAACATATTAAACAAGCTTTCAGACTTTGGAAAGCAGGCAGTTCAGGGGAGTAGTCACTGAGAAAATGGAAAATAATGAGGTAAGTCCTATGATCACCCAGAATTTCTCCCTGGAGGCAATTTTAGGACTGTGGAGTCATGTCACAGAAGTCCTATTGAGTTTAGGATACAGAGTTCAGAAAGACTCAATAACTGGAAATTGTAGGGAAGAGTAATACACAAAGGCTACGTACAAAAAGTCACCAGAAATCTACACAGACATTTCCTTGGATCTTCAATAGAATATTTAAAGCTAAACATTTATAGGTTGAATTTCCCTGAGGCCAGAAGGGGGTGCTGCCAGGAAGCTGTGTGCTGAACAATTCCTAGAGCTTACCCAGGTCCAAAATTTACAACAGCTAGGGTAGAAAGAACTCTTTCAGCACCCAGAACATTCAGTAAAAACACCAGAATGGTAAGGCCTCTGAAGTAGACCTAAAGTAGCCTCACAGTAAAAGAGAATTTTGACCCACTATAATAGCACTTAAAAGGAAGCCTGAAAAATATTAGGCTGAGGGAGAAATACTTTTTAAAAAAATCAACTCTTTGTGAAGGAATAAAGCAAAATCCAGACAGCCAGCAATATATCATTCCAGTGTTTAGCAACCAAACAAAATGTCATGAATGTGCAATAAAGTAGGAAAATGTAACATCTAATCAAGACAAAAAGCACACAAAAGAAATGGGCACAGAAATAATAGAAGTAATGGAATAAGTAGACAAAGACTTTAATGTAACTATGATAATTATGACCAAGAATTTTAAGGAAATATGAACATACTAAGGAGAAACTTACAAATATAGAAGATCAAATGCAAGTATGAGAGATGGAAAATAAAATTACTGAAATTTTAAAAAAAAGAAGGCTGAATAGGCTTAAAAGCAGATTCAAAACTGCTGAATAAAAGATAAGGACACTTGAACATACAGCAAAAGAAACTATCCTAAACTAAAATAAAGAGAAAAAAAAACAGCCAAAAAAAACAGGATTGTCTTAGAAACTATTATTTTCTAATGAAACATGATGACTAAAGTTAATATCTTGTTGGGATGGGATCCTGGAACAGGAAAAGGATACTAGGTGTAATAACTAAGGACGTGTGGATAATGCATGCAGTTGAGTAAAATATATATCTTTATTGTTGCTTTGTGACAAATCTGTTCTAAGATGTTGACAGAAGTGAATGATACCAGGAAGCTGCTGGTACAGGAATTTCTATCACCTGTCTCTCCCAGAAACCTCAATTTGAACAACTATCTGTACATAATGTTACAAAAGCTAAGGGTTCAGGTGAGGGATTATGGCACCTGAGTGAAGCATAGAAAGAAAAAGAAAAGACAAGTTGAAGAGGGTAAGAAAGATACATCTATGTTACCTGTCACCCCTCCCCTAGGCCTGGGCAGCCGGGCATGGAGAGAGACACCTTCCCCTTAGAAGAAGGCAAATGAAGGGAGTGCAGGACTTTACTGAGGAATCCAGTGCAGTCCCTCCCTGTAACCAGGGCATTCCCATAGCCCCAGGTAGTGGCCAGAGACCCTTGATCTACCCTGGCACCACGTGACTCCTTCCGCTCCGTAAGTTCCCGTGGTGCTAGGCTCCCAGGCGGGCACCCAAGGCCATTGCCTGCTCCTGTAGTCGCAGCTACCAGAGGGCTCAGCAGCTTCCAAGAACCCAGGCTCCAGGGGGAGCTTTTGTGAACTCTGTGAGCCCAAGATCCCAGCCTGCCCCAGCACCAGACCGGTTGCTGTGGCCACAGGCTCCCTGCCTGTCCCAGAGCCAGACCAACTCTGTAGCCCCAAAGTCCATGCGGGCTCCCATGAACCCAGGCACCAAGCCTGGTGTGAGCTGTGTTTCAAGGCCTCAGGGTTCAGATGGGCTTCTGAGTTTTTAGGATTCAGGCAAGCTCCCAGAGACCCAGCTTCCAAAACCTACACTTTTTGATTTCAGACTTTATTATGCAGATACAGTAATCAAGACACTATGATACTGGCATAAAAACAGACACAGGAGCTAATGGAACAAAACTGAGGTCACAGAAATAAACCCAAAGCACATATGGTCATACCTAATATTTGACCAGGAAACCAAGAATATTCAGTGGGTAAAGGATACACTCTTGTATACCATATATACATATATATAAACCTCATATATATATACATATAAATGAGGTTTAGGGTGTTGTTGCTAGAGTACACCAATTGATTTCCACTTCAGATCTTACCCTAAAGCATTTACTTCTGCCTAGTATGCTCCCTGCCCTTAAGTTTCCCCAGCTAACTACTACTCGTTCTTTCTTTAAAAAACTGTATTTCATTAAAATCTTTTCTGATACCCCTTCCCCCCACCCAGTGTAAATTGGGTCTTCCTGTTTTTCTTCCTCTAAGCCTATAAAATTTTTGTTAAGCACTTTTCAACATTTGACTATGCATTTATTGCATTTGTTTTATCTTTAATGCATACTTTAGTGTCTGGCAACCCCTTTTTTTCCCCCATGTTTATATTTCAAATGAATTAGCAAATAAAATCCTCAATGCTTAATAACTCAATGAAAATGCACATAAAATTTTTTGTGTATGTCCATTTTTATGGTGAAATGATTCATAGCTCTTGTCCCATTTTTAGCAGACTGCAAGACCCAGAAATGATAACAGATAACAATGGCTTTGGAGGTTATCTGGCTGCCTTCCCTTTCTAATGCTTTTTATTTTGTAATACACTGTGTGGTGTAATAAATATATTTGATCTTTGTCTTGCTCCCTGGAATAAAGCTCCTCCAGCCCCTGGGATTTCCCCAGTGATAGTTGTGTCTTTTGTCATTCATAGAAGCCCCTTTTAAGCTTCTGCTAATTCGGTGATTTAGGATGGTGTTTTTCAATAGCCTCAAGGTGAGTCTGGTTACCTGGAGCTCCAACTGATGAGAAGGGTGGAACTTTTAGCCCTACTCCCTGAGCCTCTGGAAAGGGGAGGTGACAGGCTATAGATTAAGGTCTTTAAAAACTCTTTAAACAAGATTCATGGAGGTTTTATATTGGGGAAGGCATCCACAGGTCCAAAGGGTGGCGCATCCCAGTTCCAGGTGGACAAAAGCTCCTTGGCTGCGGGCACTTCTGGACCTTGCCCTATGTACCTGTTCACCTAAGTGTTCACGTGCATCCTTTGTAATAAACTGGCAAGCCTTATTGAGTATTTTTCTGAGTTTTGAAAGCCACTCTAACAAATTAATCAAACCTGAGGAGGTAACAATCTGAATTCGAAATTGGTTTCTGAAAGGGGGTGGGGTGTAATCTAGTGGGACTGAGACCCCTGGGATATGACATTATCACAAGGTAATGGGTCAGAATTGAGTTAAACTATAAGATACCTAACTGATGATGCAAAATTGTTTGATGGTGGTGGGGAAAAAAAACCACACGTTAGACCCTCCAACAAATAATAGAGAGATCTGTTGCAATGTGCTGGGCCTTAAGATAAAATAACGAATGAGAAGCAAACCCTACCCTGACAGAGCTCATGTTTAGCACTATATGATGTGGGAAACAAAGGCAAAAGAAAAATTAATTTCCCTACTACTCACAGCCCACTGACAAGTCCTTGAAACAGTCAGAGTGACATTCATCTAGAGATTCAACCGCCTTGATGTTAATACTTTGCTAAGGACAAAAGACTGTCTTAGCCAGACTCCCAGGATCCTGTAAGTTTACCTTTACGTACAAAAATTCCTGTGGAAACTTCTTTATCTGCAACCCTCCTCCACGATAATAGGTTAGTAATCATCCTCCAAACATATGACCTACGAATGTACATCTGAAGGGTCTCATGACTAAGGTTTTATTAGACAGTAATAAGTGACCTCTTACCCTGTATATCTAGCTCTCTCAAGGTTCTGGAAACCTTGCTTCCAAAGTTCCTTAGAGACTTATGCTATCCCTAACCTCCTCCCAACCTGAAAATATATAATGGACTATTCCTCCTGAACCCAGTGCAGCTCTTTTTTCTGCCCACGGGTCCTGTCCCTGCCCTTTAATAAACCACCTTTATGCACGAAAGACATCTCAAGAATTCTTTCTTGGCCCTTAGCTTTGAATTCGAACATGTTTTCTGCATCACTATATACTTCACATTCACTGCCATCAATCAATCAATCAATCAATCAATCATAGTATATTTGGAAAACAAAAGGAGATAGCTTTGTTCATCTCCACCATTTCCTTCCCACACACACGAACTGTATTTTTTCTTTTAATTACTATCAGATTTTCTTTTTCTCTCTCTCTCTCTTTTTTTTTGTATTAGAAAACCAAAAATTTACCAATTGATGATTTGGGGGAAAATTTATTTGAGCAATGAAAATGTATGGATCACAGTGGAGGGGAAAAAAAACCTGAATCTTGTCCTGATAGTTGGATACGAAGTACTACTGGGAATATTACTCAGAGATATGATCAAAATGTATTTAAGACTGTGTACTTTACATTAGGAGGGTACAGATGACTTGGAGGCATTTTATAAGAGAAATATAATTATTAAGGAAATGACATTTGGCTTTAGAGAAATATTAAATGAAGCTGAAATTCACTCCTACACCAACTACATTGTTTTACTTGCAGGCAATTACATGATTTTAAATGTCAGTTATTAGACAAATAAAGTACTGTAACACCAAGGAAACTTAGTAGTTGCTTATCATGATTTTCAAAGATCTAATGGGAATTCATGAGAGAAAACTAATAAAACAAAAATAAAATTTGGACCCCCAATTTTTAAAGAGATTCTAAATCCTTAGTTTTTTATGTCAATTATTAATAATATGTATTTTAATGTATTTAATGTCATAGTTATATGTTTTATTAATAATAAAATGTGGCCCTTTATCACAGATTTTATGTGCAAAGAATATTTTGTAGAGAATTACACAACTCTAGATATATCCATCAGTTGAAGTGTACAACACAGTGTTTTGACAACTCTACATTAAGCAATGTTCACCACAAATGTAGCTACCATGTGTCCATATACATTTCTATTAACATTATCGCTGACTATATTCCTATGCTGTGACTTACTCATTTCATATTTGGAAACTTAACCCCCCTCTCCCCTTCATCCATTTTGCCCTGTCGCCCACCCCTCTCCCCTCTGGCAACCATCAGTTTTTTTCTATATTTATAGGTCTCATTCTGCTTTGCATTTGTTTATCCATTTGGCTTTTTTTTTTTAAGATTTTATTTATTTGACAGAGAGAAACACAGCCAGACAGGGAACACAAGCAGAGGGAGTGAGAGAGGGAGAAGCAGGCTTCCCGCCGAGCCGAGCAGGGAGCCCGATGTGGGACTCGATCCCAGGTCTCCGGGATCATGACCTGAGCCGAAAGCAGTTGCTTAACCAACTGAGCCACCCAGGTGCCCCTGGGTTGGTTGTTTTTTTTTTTTAACGTTTTACTTATGAGTGTAATCATGTGCTATTTGTCTTTCTCAGTTCCACTTATTTCACTTAGTACAATACCCTCTAGGTCATGTTGTCTCAGATGGCAGGATCCTATCTTCTTAAGGCTGTGCAATATTACATTGTATATATATACCACATCTTCCATATCTATTCATCTATTGATGGACACTTAGGTTGCTTCTACATCTTGGCTATTGTAAATAATGCTGCAGTAAACATAGTAGTACAAATATTTTTTTTCAAATTACTGTTTATATTTTCTTTGGTTAAATACCCAATACCGAAATTATTGAATCATATGGTATTTCTGTTTTCAATTTGAAACTCCATTATGTTTTCCACATTAGCTGTACCAGTGGCCCCAAGTTTTTTGATAACCGTTAAGCAATAGAATTGTCTACAACCATCTGCCTTTACCCACTATTTCTTTCCCACTTTTCCAAGGAACCATCATCTCAGATCTAGATAATTGCAATAAACCTGTTAAATGCTATCCCTGCTATCTTCAACAAATTATTTTCAAACTGTTGCTCAAATAATCTTTTAAAAATATGTCAGGAAATGTCTTTTTTAAAAATTTTCCGTGTTCCCTCACTTCACTTAAAAAACAAAACAATCAAATGGAAAAAACAAACAAGCAAACAAAAACATTTTACAACCGAAGAACTCAGAGTTCTTACCTCTCAGTTCATTTCCTTCTGGTTTGAGCATACTCTCTCTTTGTTTCTGTTTTTATTTTTCTAAGCATGCCTCCACCTCAGAGCCTTGCACTTCTTCTTTATTCTGCCTGGAATACTTGTCTTCCAGATAGCCTCAAGATTTGCTTATGATCCAAATTCTCCTCTTTATTCAAATGCTACCTTTTTGTTGGGGTCTTCCCTCCTGGCCACTCTACTAAAAAACCCTCCATCTTCTTCACCTACTTGATCGTCTTCTAGATCGTTGATCTCATCTAATACAGTATATATTGTGTTTGTTTATTTCTGTCTACCCTATACAGTGTAACTTTCATGACTATACACGCTCCATATGTTTTGTGCCTGGATAAAGGATTGATGTTTAGTAGACACTTTTCTGTTGAGTGAATAAATCTCTCTAGTACTCTCTAGTTACAGTATTCTGAGAGTTCATAATTCTATACATGTTTGTCTTGTTGATGGAACCACTGTGTTCTGCATGATTTTAAGTATCTTAATGAGTGGTGTGCTAGTAAATGCTCTTAACACCTAGTTTTCTGTGGGGCAAACACCCTATCTGTAGCATTTGCTGAATTCCATGATGTAAGTACTCCTACCACCATCATGTGGTTGGGATGAAATGCACACAGTTGCTTCTTCTGAGGGGCTATGATTCATCAATAACAGCTATTGGATTGACACATTTAAGTACTCAATTACCAGACAAGACAGGCATTATCATTTTGGTCCGTTTTCACATAAGGAAATCCTACACAGAGAGGTTAAGCATGCCCCACAAGGTCACATAGCATAAGTGATTTTACTTGGGTATGTCTAAAGATGGGCTTCAAAGCCTATGGTCAGAGAAATTCAGCTATACTGCAGGCTTTAAACGAATTACCTGAAATAAAAATAAGATATTAAAATTAGGAAAATTATAACCAGCTGCAGTATATATTCTTTAAGTGTCAGCCAAGAAGCTACATGTTTTTAAAAATCTTTGAACCTTTAAAAAGTATGTAAGGTTTCCAAGGAGAAGGCCAAATTTGTGTGCCTTGGTTAGGCTTTTCTTCAGACCACTGAAAATCGCTATTCAGTTGAGACCAACAATCTGCTGGCCAGATACAGTCTGTATCCTTAGTACCAATTTGAATTACATGAGTAGGAACTGCAGGAAGAAGAAAACATCTCTGTGTTTTTTAAGTTTTCTCTTTTCCCATTTTTAGTGGGATTACTTGAGGAAATCAGAATCTTACTGAAATGGAAATGGAAAAATCTAGACCCTCTCCTTATTTACATAAAGATAAGACACCTCAGTCGGGTGCATTTCTTTTTTCAATGGTTCAATAATCCTGACTTACAATGCAATAATTCTGTTAAGTCTTACATGGTTTTTACATTGTGTAGTCATTACAATCAGCCACAAAATCAATAACTCTCATTAGAAAACAGTCTTTTTAAAATTATCATTAATTTAACATGATTGGAAGTCCTTATTAAGAATTCATCTATTAAAACCACAACAGTTATATGGATTAGATAAACTTGCTCTACTGCCTTTGGGAGCTGAAAATAGATTTTGTTTATCATATAAGATTAATTAAAAGAAAAATTTAATGCAGTATGACCTTTATTCTTGCATCATGAAACATTGACTAAAAATGCCTATCTCCTATGCACATTATGTGTACAAAGAATGTATTTGTAATAGCTGTGCACCAAATTGGTTATATCTAAACAAATCAAACAACATTAAACAATTTAGCAAAGGTCTATTACATAATTTTAGATATTCACTTTTGTAGATTAAAAGCAAGTATTCGGAGGAAGAATCAGAGTGACCAAATTTTATTTTCAGAGGAATAAGTATTTCTGGACACCATTTGTTCAACCCATGGTATTTAAAATGAAACAATGTTTGAAATATTGAAATCAATGATTGAAATGGAACAGGAGAACATGGAATTTTAACTAGTATGACTTTCAGACATGGTATAATTTTGACTATAGTCTATTTCTAGTATAAAAATTCACGAGTTGTAAGTTTTCTCACAGAGCTTTGGTCTAGAGAACCAGCTGCAACAGAAACTCTGGAACGTACTTCTAAAAATAGATTTCCAGATCCACCTCAATCTACTGAATCAATATACATAGGCAAGGTCCTCCAAACTTGAGATTCAAGGATTTGATGATGCTACTATTAAAAACAATTGAGTAAGCCATTTTTTTTCACATAAAAGTTAATTTTATCAAGTTTCAAATAGGGTGTGTGTGTGTGTGTGTGTGTGCATGTGTGTGATTTCTTTCTTGGAATATAAATAGGAATTAGGGCAACATTTTAGTAATGAAGTTTTTTTAAGAAAGGAAAAATACTGCAGAAAAACATTAATTGCAAACATTGGACATGATAGGTCAATGTTGAAAGAAACAAAAAATCGATTGGAGCATGAAAAAGTGTCTCACTTAAAAAAGTGTTTTAAAAAGCAAAAGATGAGGTTGTCATTACAAATTAATTCAAGTCTACACAAATGTAGAGGCCTAAACCATAATCCAGGTTCTTAGTAACTCTAATATCTTTGATGAATATTTCAGTGAACTTTGACCAATAACAGATCCGTGTTTGTGAAAAAAAAAAAGTTCAGTCAGAATACTATAGAAATCATGTCTCTTGGAAAATTTTATTTATATTTAGCTTACATTCTACAACCAGAAAAAATATAAGTTTTCTTGGCCAAAAGCATTTAGGGGTCACACCAATCTAGAAAAGTAATGATTTAAAAAGCAACAAAGGTCTATTGGTAGCATAGTATGTAATTTTTAAAAATTTCTATTTATTTATTTGACAGAGAGAAACAGAGCTAGAGAGGGAACACAAACAGGGGGAGTGAGAGAGGGAGAAGCACTCTTCCTGCCCAGCAGGGAGCCCGATACGGGGCCAGATCCAGGGACTCTGGGATCATGAGCTGAGCTGAAGGCAGGTGCTTAATGTCACCCAGGCACCCCTAAAATTTTTGATAGGACTCATCAAGGTAGTAAGCAAAGGCTTGTGGAAAACTTCAGAGAGAAATCCAAGAGATAGACTCAGTAGGAATTTGAGCATTCGTGTCACTTGACATTCTGAAAACAATCTGGAATATGTTATGAGTCCCCGATTTGACTTTTAATGTGGATAAGAGAGAGAAATGAATTACCCATTCATGGAGGTCATTTAAACAAACTTCACCCATGCATTTTTTCAGCCAGAATTTGTTGGAAAATTTTCACTATGGGACAAAAACCTGACATATAAGAATCATGATTTTTGCCATAAGTTGGCACATTTACCAAGCTATGAAATAGAGAACATGTCTACTAAAATCTATGTACTTCTACTACCATCAAAAAGTGAGCTAATCTTAATCCTTCATGATAAGAATCAGGATGATTTGAAGCTGAATCACAACTCTGTTTTGAAGTAATTTTATAACACTAAAACAAGATGTTTCGATTTTTTTGTGCCTCAGTTTCTCTCAACACAAAACAGAATGAAATTCTGTATTATCCATCATCCTTACATAGGAACTGTGAGGATTAGCAAAGAAGGAATTGATATGCCCTTGAAATATTGGATGTGTGATAATAATACTTGATAAAATGAAAGTGGTATTTTATGAGTAGTGGGCAAAAATCACTTCTTTGCCTTCCTGGCACAGTAGGCATAAGTAGAAAATAAAGTCAGGGAGAATAATGGTGTTTGGATTGAAAATATTAAAAATTCAAATGATTTTATATCTGTATAAATTTAACTAGAATGTGTATACATTGAATCATTTTAAATAGAAATTCTCGAGGGTCAAGATGGCGGAAGGCCAGGTGACCGCATTTCAGGGAGTTCCCTGAAGAGAGCTGAATTCCAACAAAAAAACCACTACAAGACCACCGTGAACACCCATGAAACCAGCCTGAAATGTGATATTTCCCACTTCTGGACCGCCACGAGAGACAAAGAACATCGGCAAAAAGGAAGAAACAAATGGGAGGGTCTGGAGGCTTGCCC
>PITA01033885.1:0-12248 GCA_004023965.1 Spilogale gracilis | reverse complement strand
CTCTCTCGCTGTGTTTCTCTCTGTCAAATAAATAAATAAAATCTAAAAAAAAAAAAAAAGGATTTTATTTATTCATTTCACAGAGCACAAGCAGGGAGAGCAGCAGGCAGTGGGAGAGGGAGAAGCAGGCTCCCTGACTCAGTCACCCAGGTACCCCTATACCACACTATTTTTTAAAAGACCTTCTAGGGGAGGGGCACCTGGGTGGCTCAGTTGGTTAAGCGACTGCCTTCAGCTCAGGTCATGATCCCGGAGACCCAGGATCGAGTCCCGCATCGGGTTCCCTGCTCGGCAGGAGGCCTGCTTCTCCCTCTCTCACTCCCCCTGCTTGTGTTCCCTCTCTGGCTGTGTTTCTCTCTGTCAAATAAATAAAATCTTTAAAAAAAAAAAAAAAAAAAAGACCTTCTAGGGGAGTTCCTCGTGGCTCAGTTAAGCGTCTGCCTTCACTCAGCTCAGGTGGTGATCTCAGGGTCCTGAAAATGAGTTCTGCTTCGGGGTCCATGCTCAGCAGGGATTCTGCTACTCCCTCTCTCTCTGCCCCCTCCCTGCTTGTGCACGCTTTTTCTCTCTCAAATAAATAAATAAAATCTTTAAAATATATATATGTATGACTTTATAGGGTGTCTTGATATCTGATAAGGCATATTTCCCCCCTTCCAACTTTCATTTTTTATTGACTTAGCTATTGGATCTTTATTTGTTCATATACATTTTTACAATTTACAAATATTGAGTTTGGTTTTCGTTTGTTTTATGGAGAGAGAGTGCACAAGTGGGGGGAGGGGAAGAGGGAGAGAGAATCTCAAGCTGACTCCCCACTGAGTGTGGAACCCTTCATCATCATCGTGGGGCTTGATCTCACGACCCTGAGATCATGATCTGAGCTGAAATCAAGAGTCAGTTGCTTAACTCAGACACCCGCATGCCCCCAAACACTGATGGCTTTCTCTCTTACCTTCCAGTCCTTACACCTCCTCTTTTCAAGTTTTTGTCCCGTTTACCAGCATCTCCTGTACCAGTAACAGAGTTTGAGCCCAGTTTTAAAGGGAACGCACAGAGTCTCTACATTAAGTACATTGTTTGTGTAGGTTTTGGTCTACCGCTAGTAAGTTAAGGGTGTCTCACTCTATTTCCAACTGGTTAGAATTCTGATTTTTTTAATCATAAATAGATATTATGAACTTTGTTCTGCCTTTTTTTGGATTTAACTAAGATATTGCTCTGATTTCCCTCTTTTTATTAATATGATTAATTATACTGATTGGTTTTCTGATAGTCATCCTTGAATTTCTTTTACAAACTCGACTTGATCATAACATACTATTTTTTTTTAAGATTTTATTTATTTGACAGAGAGAAAAACAGCAAGAGAGGGAACACAAGCAGGGGGAGTGAGAGAGGGAGAAGCAGGCTTCCCGCCGAGCAGGGAGCCCGATGTGGGACTCGATCCAGGGTCTCCGGGATCATGACCTGAGCCGAAGGCAGTCGCTTAACCAACTGAGCCACCCAGGTGCCCCATAACATACTATTTTAACTCACTGTTAGATTTGATTAGTTCATATTATATTTAGAGTTTTACATCTCTATTGATGTGAAATAGACCTATAATTTTTTCATATAATCTTTGATTTTAGAACAAACCAGCTTAGGGGAAATTGTGTTTTTATTTTTGCTGATCTCTGTTCTCAAATTTCTTATAATGTAAATAGAAAGTTTCTATACCCATACAGTGAGCTTATCAATCATCCTCTTTTCCTGATTTGTGGACTCACTTCTATTACATAAGAATTAACTGTTCTAGGGCACCTGGGTGGCTCAGTCGATTAAGCATCTGATTTTGGCCCAGGGTCCTGTGATCGAATCCCACATTGAGCTCCCTGCTCAGTAGAGAGCCTGCTTCCTCCTCCTCCTTGTGCATTCTTGCCCTGCTTATGTGCTCGCTCGCTCCCACACACATGTAAATAAGTAAAATCTAAAAAACAAACAAACAAACAAATAAATAAAATCTAAAATTAAAAAAAAAAAGAATTAACTATTCTTTCAAGGTTTGGTAGAAATCATCCATAAGACTATCTGGGGCCAACTGTCACCATTTACATTTTAAAATGTTGATTGTTATGTTTTGCCAAAGGTGGGAATGCGAGTACGGCTATAAAACTCAGGGCCATCTCTGTCCCTTCGTCACAGGGCTCAGCTGGCCCTCTTGTCGTCGTTCCTTTACTCCTTTACTCCTACTACTCCATTTCCACTTTCCAGGCCCACAGAGCAGATGCACTTACGACAACATCCCTACGTGATGTTCGCCCCTCTCCTACAACAGATTTTTGGAGCACTTTATCTACATCCTTTATTGAACCCTGCATCTACGTGAACCTCTTGACCACTTTTTCTTAATTTCCGTGTGAGAACTTTAACCCTACCCAGCAGGTTATCAGAGTGTTGGGGGTAAGCCCGAATTGCCTCTTAGAATACCTGCTCTTCCGGCTTTTCCAAAGGTGATGACCTTAGCTGTACTACTATGCAGACCTTAGCAAATCTCAGGGAGAGAGCCTGTCCTTATCACCTGGTTTAAAGCCAGATTCCAGGCGCCTGGGTGGCTCAGAGAGTTAAAGCCTCTGCCTTCGGCTCAGGTCATGATCTCAGGGTCCTGGGATCAAGCTCTGCGTTGGGGTCCTTGCTCTGTGAGGAGTCTGCTTCTCCCTCTCCCTCTGCCCCTGCTTATGTTCCCTCTCTGTATCTCTCTTTCTCTCTCTCTCACTGTCAAATAAAATCTTAAAAAAAAAAAAAAAGAACCTCTTTGAGTTGTGGGAGGGGCCAGTGGCCTACATTTCAACAGGTGTCCCAAGTGACTCTCACACATCCAAAAGTTCAAGAATTCCTGTACAAGCTATACAGCTATATGCCCTCTCTCTGTTGAGATACTGCACATAGCTTTTCTAACAATTTTTCCCTAACCTAACAGATATTACTTTCTATAAAACGTTAAGTCTGTCATGCTGACCTTCGTCAGGTGTAGATATTCACGTTCAGTTGTTATTCTTCATTCTGCCTGCCTCTTCTTTGGCCCGGCCCCAGGGAAAGCACAGAGGTACCTGGGAAGAAGTGGGCTGGCATCCCAGGCCACCACGCATAAGGTGGCATGAGGCTCAGGACCTTGCCTGAGTGAGAGTAGCCACCCCTACATGAGCTTGGGTAGGCCTTATGGCTCCTCAGGGCGCAGCCTGCAACCACTCACTACGAACTACAAATGGGTACAGACTTCTGTTTGCTCTCATTTTCCCTAATAGTTTATATCAGACCGGCCTCCAGCCTTGACCTCATGGGCTGATGCATCCAGAATGTAAGACCTGTGTGAGGCTGGGAAGTTTCAGTACTGTCCAGAGCAGGGAGAAGTCGTAATAGTGGTTTTTATGAACCCTGTGACACGTAGTCTACCACTTTCCTGTCCTTCGAGACATTAGGCATCTCAGCAGGATCTAGTCTCTGGGACGCTGAGCATGGTCGGAGGCCTGGGGCCCTCGCAGGCTGCTCCAGAGCCACAGCCCCACTCTGTAGCCTGATCAGGGCCTGTCTGGTTGTTGCAGTGCAAGCCACGTGGATGGCCTACGACATGGTGGTGATGCGCACCAACCCCTCGCTGGCAGAGTCCATGCGGCGGCTGGAGGACGCCTTCCTCAACTGCAAGGAGGAGATGGAGAAAAACTGGCAACAGCTGCTCAACGAGACCAAGCGCACACAGTAGGCCCCCGCCCACCCGCGGCCCCGTGCTGCCGCCAGCCGGCGCGGGGAAGCCCGGGGTCTGCTCTGCTGGTAGAGGGACAGCGACCGCAGTACAAGGCTGTGTGGACAGGACTTGTCTCTCAATAAACTTATTTTCAAGGACGACCTAAGGGCCCTTTCTGCCCTACCCAGCAGCATATCAGACCTTGTGAGCACAAAGTGAGAATTCCCAGACGCAGGTGGTCTCGATGTATTAGCCCTGACGTAGCGCCATTAGCACCAGCCGAGAATAAAAAGCCAAAATGGGGTCAGACAGGGACAAGCCAGGTCCGAGGGTGGCACAGGCAGCAGTATTCAGTCAGATTTATTGACCTTCCTATGGTGCTTTCCAAAATAGGCAAAGGGGGAACATCATTTATTCACTCTGGGCACTGTGCTACACGCTCACATGTGTGGCCTTGTGTTCTCTCAGCGCTCCTGAGTAACAGGTGTTCATCATCCCTATTTCACAGATGGGAAGTTAGTCTCTTCCAAGTCCACAGCTAATAAGGGAAAGCACTTAGGGGAAACCTGGGTCTCGCGTAAGAACTGCGGTTGGTGGGAAGGGAGGCTGGCTTCTTGGGGGGCAGAGCAGGTGGGAGAAACCCCCCCCAGAGGGGCATGAGCCCAAGTGGTCTGGGCCGGGCCTGGGCTGGGCTTCCAGGCACGGGCGGCAGACGGCAGGGTTCTAGGCCTCTAGGGACCAGTTCGACGGAGGGTTACAGAATTGTTCCCAGGAAGAGTCAAGCCAGGCTCCCAAGGCCGAGGCAAGGACGTTTTCCCGGGGACTTAATCTGTTTCTTGTTCCCCCTTCCCACCCCTTTATAGGCTCCTTGCCCAGCTTGGAGCCCTAGGGACAAAACACAGGAAGTGTGACTGTTTCTAGCCACCTCCTTCCTCCACTCAGCAGTTACTCAGCTCCTCCAAAGGCGAAATCCTGGTCCTTCAGGTCCCCCATCAGTCCCTGGCTCTCAGAGTAGCAGGAGGCCCACAGACATGTTTGTCCAGGCAGTGCCGTGCTGCTAGAGGGAGCCTGGCCCTGGAGCCCAGAGGAGGAGAGCCATCCTGGACGAGGGGCTGCGTGAGCAGCTGAGGTGTGAGGGCAAGAACTAATCCTGAAGGCAGGAGACAGCACGCTGTGGCCGGAGGGTGGGAGACAGGACTGGGGTGCCCAGCAACCGCTCACAGGTACAAGAAGACTCAGCTCCCAGGGCGAGAAGTTTCGTTTATGGGGTGGGGGGTGGAAAGGGGGAATCATGAGTCTTATAACAGAAAAGGAAAGCTGTCCCAGACACAACGGCAGAAAGTTCTGGATCCCAGCCATGGTCTGTGCCCCACCTGCCAGCGGACCCCCAGCCCCAGGGTCTCCCTGGAGAGCAGCAGCTCAGAGGGCAGTCTGCAGTGGGTCCGTGCCAGGCAGAGTCAGGATGAATGGGCAGAGAACCCCCTTACTCCCCAGAGGAAAGGGCTGCAGCTCCCTGGCCTCGAACTGGGCAGTCCCCTCGGAGACCGTAAAGGTGGCGGTGACCTGGTGGTTGAGGCAGTAAATGGTGTTGCCCAGCGCCGCGCAGTGGAGTGGGGCCGGGTCGGGCAGCGGCAAGGAGGCCGCGCGGCTCCAGGACCCGGTCACCGTGTTGTAGCGCATCACCGCCGCGCCCACGCCGCGCAGCAGGTCGAAGCGGTAGAGGAAGCCGCCCAGCGCCACCATGTCGCTGGAGCGCCGGTGGCTCGCACTGTAGGGGCACTCATCCCACGCGTCCCTCCCGGGGCTGTACCTCAGCAAGCGGTAGAAGAGGTGGCCCCCAGTGACGTAGATGTCCCCTCGGCAGGCCACAGCCTCGTGCGCCACAGGGAAGGTGCCTGCAGGGAGGGGCGCGCGGGAGGTCCAGGCGTCCGTGCGTGGGTCGTAGCGCTCCATGCTGTACAGGCACTCGCCGCCGATGGCGTAAAGCAGTCCGTCCAGGGCCACCAGCTTGAGCTGCGCGCGGGCCTGCTGCATAGGCCGCAGCTGGCTCCAGATGTCGGTCAGTGGGTTGTAGCAGAAGACGTCGTTGGAGCAGACGGCCTCGGCACCGGAGCCGCGGATGCCCCCCGCCAGGAACAGGTAGTTGTGCATGGTGCAGAGGCCGCAGCCCCGCAGCGGGGCCTCCTCCGGCACCTGAGTCAGAGGCCGCCAGGTGTTTTCTCGGGGGTTGAACACGTGCAGGTGCGGGCGGGGGGGCAGCGGTGCGGGCCCCGGAGCAGGAGCCTCCTCCCCACAAGGGCCCCTGGTGAGCCCCGAGCGGCTCACCTGGTAGAGGCTGGGCAGCACGAGGACCCCCAGCACCGCCTGGCCCCGGCCGGTCCGAAGGCTCAGGATGCGCTCCCTGTCCGCCCCGCTCAGCTGCCGGTAGAGGTTCGGGTCTCCCAGCACGCGCAGCAGATTGTCGCTCATCAGGGCGTAGGTCTCCCGCACCAGGCGGGGCTCCCCGTGCCGCTGCGCGAAGGCCAGGACGTCCAGGCAGTTGCCTAGGTCCAGGCGCGCTGGCACAGCCGCTGCCGAAGCCGGCCCGCAGGCCACCCCCCAGCTCCCTGGCCTCTGCAGAAGCCGCGTGAGCTCTCGGACCCCGTCCTGCTTTTCTGGGAAAACTACCCCGCTGCCCGCAGGGCCGGGCTTCTCCCCCGGAGCCTCCGCCTGGCTGACCGCGCTGCTGACTCCGCGCTCCCCGCTCTCCGCTCTTTCCCACGCGCTGCGTTTCCGCGGTTGCGGGACCGGCTGTGAGGCGCCGCCCGGTGCGGGGCCAGTCTGCCTCGGCTCGGGGGGCTGGCATGGGGCGCTGGGCCTTGCAGCTCCGGGCAACAGAGGCCCTGCTGCGCGCTTCTCCTCCACTGCATCTCTTCTCCCACCTGAGGGAGGGTCTGCAGTGGGAGCCTCCTTGGTCTCCAAGCGGCTCTGCCGCTGCGGTCCAGCCTCTGCCAGGCCCCCGGTGTCCGCCCCTGGGACCCGCCCCTCTGAAGAGCCATTCCTGACCTCCAGGCTGGGGGCAGCCCCTTCAGGCCGAGAACCAGACTCTCTCTTCTCAGAAGGTGCACCAGTGCTGGGATCCCCAGGGCTCTCGGGGGCTGCCCCTAAGGCTCTCCCTTGGGGTCTCTCTTGCCTGGGGAAAGGGTGACTCTTAAGAACCATGGAAATAAGGTTTTCCCAGCTGGTTGAGATTTGCCCCTCCTGCTTGTCCTTGAGGAGAGCCACACTGTGCTCCTGTATGGTAGGCCCTGGCCCACTACTGGGGGCTGGGGAGGCCGCTGGGGCTGGGGAGGCAGCTAGCGCTGGCGTTGCACTGAGAGTTTCATCCTCCACAGGACCCTGGCTAACTCTCAGGGACAGAGCGTCTGCAGGAGAGGAGGTTGGAAGAGTTGGGCTTACGTGTAAGAGACCTCCGTGGGGACATGCCGTCAGAGGGGAAGCCAAGGGTGGAAGGGGCTTAGGGATGCATGGGGAGGGGGCGCCTCCCGTGCTGTCCATGGAGGGCTTTTCTCTGTCCCCGCCGCCTCCCTCCTGATCATCACTGCTCTGCTCCCCTTGGCCTCTCAGGGACTCTCTCCCTTCTCTGATACTGTGGCCGGCTTGCTCCTCTGTCCCATCCAGACCCAAGCTGAAGGAAGAGCCATCTCCAGAGCCATTAGCCCCAGGCTTTACCGTGTCATTGGCATCTGTGGCCCCCCGCCCTTGAGACAAGAGTGGGTGTCCACACTGAGACCCCTGCGGCCGTGGGCCTGTGGAGCCTGGAGCTAGGCTGAAACCCCTGGTGGCGCGAACCTCCCTGCTCTCCCGGGGCCGGCCTTCCACGGGGGCTGGGGGTGCCTGGGGCTCTCTGCTCCCCAGAGCTAGGACGGGGGCTGGTTGGAGGCTGCTCTCCCTGCGCCCCTTCTCTGTGCCCTCAGCCGGGGACCCAGGCTGCATGGTGTGTGACGGAGGCAGCCCCCGGGGGACAGGAGGCCTCTGAGAGCCCGTGGCCAGGCTGCTGCCTGTGTCCATAGCGTCCCACACACTCACCACAGCACCCAGGCGCCGTGGGGAGTGGCGCTTTCTGTCTCCTGAGCTGCGCTCCCCCGGCCACCGCCGAGTGCTGGGGCCTCTCTCTGGTGAGCCAGGAGGCCCAACACCTTGTTGGCAGGGACTGGTGTCCTGTTCTGTGGTGGGGACCAGGCCCTGGTGCGTTGGCGCCGTGACCTGGACACCTCCTGCCTCCACTCGTCCCTCCATCTCTCTGCGAGGACTCCGAGGGGTAAAGCGTATCAGGAGGGGGCCAGATGTCCCCCCTACTTTGCTCCTACCCAGGGGGCCAGGACGTGACCTGAGAGGCTCCCTTCCTTTACCTCGGGGGGCTCCTGGACCAGCATTACCTTGCTGCTGTGCCAAGGGCCCCCCAGGGCTCACCTCGCCAGCTGTCTTGAGTGGGGACAGTGCTGTGGCAGCTAGACCGCCACCCCCCCAGGGCTTCTGACCCTGGGCCCCCGCTGCAGCTGGACTCCCCTGGCCACGTCCCTGAGGGTCTGGCTTCCCCTGCCCTGAGCTGTGTCCCTCCACGCCACCACTGACCTTGGACTTCAGGGGTAGGGCTGGCCCTGCTGCTCCCGCCTGAGAAGGCTGGGCCCCGGGGGTTGTGGATGTGGGTCCTGCTGCCTCCTGGTCCTGCCCAGAGCCAAACCAGTGCAAGGCCAGAGCCGTGGCGGCCACCACAGCCAGCGCCAACAGGGTCAGGACAGCGCCGTCCCGGTCATCCTCCCCATCCCAGCCCCAGCCGAGGCCATCAGGCTCCAGGGTGCCCTGGATCATGGTGTTGGGCGGCAGACAGCCTGGGAGCGGTCGGTAGGACTGAAAGCTTCCTGTGCTGCCTGCCTGGGGTGGCACTGGGGCCAGGGCTGCTGCCTGCACGTTTGGGGGCAGGGCTGGCCCCACCCACAGGGCTGCCGAGTTAAGGTGGAGCCGGGCTGGACAGTGGCTCCGCCTGGCCTGGGGGGATCTCTGTGCCCGCACCTGTATTGGGGCTTCTCAGTGGCATTGAGGAGACACTGTAATACCCACGCGCTCCGGAAGTTCGGGGGCCTCTCCAAGCCCACCGCCCCCTTCTCCTTTCCCATGGGGTTCGGTGGCAAATGGCCTTGTTCCTCAACACTGTTCCGAATCCCAGCCGACCTGCTTCTGCCTACAGACCCTCAGACCCCCCAGCCTTGCACCCCGTTGTTCGAGCTCAGGGTCCAGCCTCAGGGGCTCGGTCAGGGAAGACTAACCCGTAGGCAGATGCTATCTATAGCCGGAGCAACATGATGCAGCCTGGTGAGATTACTAGAAACCCAAGAAGACAGTGCCACTGTGGCCAGCGGGGGAGGGAGGCGCACAGGCCAGGGGCCAACCCGGCAGGCGGCCTCAGACTGAGGGAGACCACGGAGGGCATTCATTCTGACACGAAGCACTGTCGTAGAAAGTGCAAGCTGCGGTCCCCTCAGGTGTAAAGTGGACACTTGCTGTGTTCTCTCCGGGGATGCAGACGGGCATTCAAGAGGGGCCAACCCCTCTCCCAGCAGCCTCTGGGCTGAGTTCAGCAGAGATGGGATGGAGTTTTCTGAAAGAATTTTCTAAGCTGTCAAGAGAGGGGGAAAATGAAGAAAATAAAGAAAATCCAAAAGTTGTATTTCTGTCTTTATTGGCCTGGATTATTACAACCCACCTGCCATTTCTAGAGCCTCCAGGGCCTCCCCCTGCAGCCTACGGACCATATTGATGGCTCAGATGCCTCTCATGGTGTCCCCAGGGAGCCCTGAGCCCAGCCTATATACCTGTTACCTCTTAGCCGGCCCCCAGGGTCCCCCAGAGACGCCCCCTGACTGCAGGTACTCCACAGCCTGACTTCTGAGTGTCCCGCCTCATTCCTTGGCCTTTCGCATCTCAGCCAAATCTCACCCCCGCCCCCAGCACCCTCACCGGGACTCAGCCCCCTTGCAGGTCAGCATGGAGCTACTTCTGCTGGGCCTGCTCCGGGCCTTGCTCACCTTGATATCTCAGAGGAGGAGCCATATCTCCTCCATCGGCTTCTCCCTTAACCTGATTCAGGAATAAGTCTTGGGACAAGTAGGGATCAGATATAAAAAAGAGCCAGAAGCCTCTGGGACAAAGGCAGGCCCCCCACAACACGTGTTTATTACTTTTTCTAGGACACAGGACTTCCCCCTGACTCAGGCAGTGAGGCCATGGCCAAGGAGCGTCCCTGGCACCCAGCCTGGGCTCTGCTGGTCCTCAGGTACCTCACCCATCTGGTGGCCTCCCAGCTGCCCGAGCATATTAGATGACAGGAGGGGGAAGGCGGGCCCAGGCCTTAAGGTGGACCTCAAGTTAGTGGCAGGCTTTATGGATGTTGCACTTATTCATGCCTCAATCCCAGGGTCTGCCTCTTGGTTGTTTGGGGTCTAAAGACCTTAAAAAGTTGGAGATGGCCTGCACCTCCTTACATGCTATGCAACACCCTATCAGGCATTTCTACCCAGCTTGTGAAAACACCTGCTGTTAGCACAGCCCCAGGCTGCTGTCAGAGAACGGGAGAAGTATCCAGCAAGTGATGATACCTTAGGGTGCCATGGTGAGGAGGAACCAAGCACAGGACATCACCCCAATCAGTTTCACAAGGTGTCAAGGACTGTGATGAGTCTTGGCAGCACAAGGTGACCAAGGAAGGGTCTAGCCCAGTCCTCTGTAGAAAGAAAACAGCTCCCTTTGTCAAAATCCAGGGGAGGGCACAACTGTGCCACATGGAGAAACTCTCTGTTGGGAAGATGACTGGTGACATGTTAGGAGACTTGTGGAATTTTGATCGGAATGGCATTGAAAGTGTAGATTTCTCTGGGCAGTATAGACATTTTGACAATGTTTATTCTTCCGATCCATGAGCATGGGATGCTCTTCCATCTTTTTGTGTCTTCTTCAATTTCTTTCATGAGTGTTCTGTAGTTCTTCGAGTACAGATACTTGACTTCTTTGGTTAGGTTTATTCCTAAGTATCTTATGGTTTTTGGTGCTATAGTAAATGGAATCGATTCTCTGATTTCCCTTTCTATATTTTCATTGTTAGTGTATAAGAGCACAACTGATTTCTGTGCATTGATTTTGTATCCTGCCACATTACTGAATTGTTGTATGAGTTCTGGTAGTTTGGGGGTAGAGTCTTTGGGGTTTTCCACATAGAGTATCATGTCATCTGCAGAGAGAGAGTTTGACTTCTTCTTTGCCAGTTTAAATACTGTTTATTTCTTTCTGTTGTCTGATTGCTGTTGCTAGGACTTCTAACACTATGTTGAACAGTAGTGGCAAGAGTGGGCATCCTTGTCTTGTTCCTGATCTCAAGGTGAGGGTTGTCCGCTTTTCCCCTTGAGAATGATATTCGCTGTGCATTTTCTGTATTAGTGACTTGTGGGAAATTGGGCCTCTTAACTTCCCAGAGAAAGTAAAATGTAGTGCGGCTGGGAAGACAACGGAACATGAAGTCACCTAGAAAAACTGTGAAACAAAAATTGTTGTAGTTGTGCCGGGACACAGTATAAATATCAAAGCTACCATCAAGGGGAAAACAAGCATCAGGAAGGTAGATGTGACCATGAGTGCAGCCTGCTGAGGCAGGCCCTGTGTCCAGAGCCCGAGGCTTCTGTCGCCTCAGTCCAGAACAGGAAAAGATGCGTCCTCTGCCTATTGGCAGCCCACCATCCATAGCCGGGGCGCCCGGGAATAGAAGACCCGTGTACGAGCCGCTGCCCAGCAGCCGCTCAGAGAGGAACCCAGTGCTGCCTGGTCAAAAACCCACTGAGCCTGAACAAAACCGGATGGTGCCCTGGCCACCGCTGTGTCCTCCCCGAACATTCAGTGCAAGGAGAGCACAGTGGCATGACAACATAATTCCAAATGGAGAGCTAACATGCGTAAGATGAGCAGCAAACCGCATCAAATGCAGGGTTTCTCAATGACTGGAATTTCTAAAAGCTGAAAATTTGTATAATCAGAAATGATATGAAACAAAATATTTAAAAAAGAATACATAATCCTATACTGAAAAGTATACATGTATTTTTATATATGTATAAATAAGCCTAGAATAATGTTTAAGGCTTAGAAAATACAGGGGCGCCTGGGTGGCTCAGTGGGTTAAGCCTCTGCCTTCGGCTCGGGTCATGGTCTCAGGGTCCTGGGACCGAGGCCCGCATCCGGCTCTGCTCGGCAGGGAGCCTGCTTCCTCCTCTCTCTCTGCCTGCGTCTCTGCCTACTTGTGATCTCTTCTCTGTCAAATAGATAAATAAAATATTTTTAAAAAATTCTAGGGGCGCCTGGGTGGCTCAGTTGGTCGAGCGACTGCCTTCGGCTCAGGTCATGATCCCGGAGACCTGGGATCGAGCCCCACATCGGGCTCCCTGCTCGGCGGGAAGCCTGCTTCTCCCTCTCTCACTCCCCCTGCTTGTGTTCCCTCTCT
>PITA01033884.1:0-12235 GCA_004023965.1 Spilogale gracilis | reverse complement strand
CCATCTATTTATTAGTTAGCTGTATTTCTACATGATTTCATTTAATGTTTACTGAAAGAACTTTTTTAGGAATAACTTTAATATATAAAGATGTTATATAAATGGGAAAATGGTATGAATAGACCAACAGTCAAAAGTAACTTAAAATTACAAGTAAAAAGGTAAAAAAATAAAAAATAAAAGTTAAAAACAATAAAATCATGAGGAGACTTGGGTGGCTTGGGAGACTTGGGAGCCACCTGGGCGGCTCAGTTGGCTAAGCATCTGCCTTCAGCTTGGGTCATGTTCCCGGGATCCTGAGATCAAGTCCTGTATCAGCCTCTCCTGCCCCTCCCTTCTGCTCATGCGCTCACTCTGTCAAATAAATAAATAAAGATCTTAAAATCATGAGTAGACCTTGGAAAATTTTCAGCCTAAAGCACATTATACAATGAGATTAAATTTTAAATTTCATGTAATATCTGATGAAATTGATGAAATTATTTTATAATATTTATAAAACATTTGTTAGTATAACATTTGTTAGTATGATAATAAAACAAAAACTTGAGCCCACTTACCACCAGAAGCAGACATCAGAACGTGCTTGATGCTGTGTGCCCTCCTGGTGGGTCCTCTTGAGTTCTTTTCTCTACGTCCCACTGTTCTGATCTCCTCACTGTCATGTTTATTGATTCCTGTATTACACAGTTTTCCCATATATGCATTTTTCTCCAAGTATTGTGCTGTTTAATTTTGCTTATTTTTTAATTCCCTGATTTGATTGATTTCCCCCCCAGTTTGTACTGTTTGCAGGGCATGAAAGAAGATACACTGGTGGAAGGGATTGCATTAAATCTAGATTTGTAGGGGTGGAGAAAGTCAGTATCACCTGGGGTCCAGTTACTTGGACCAACTCGCACCCATGTGATAGCTACTGTCAAAACCTAGAAGATTCCAGATATTGATGAAAACATGGAGAAATTAGAACCTTGTACACCAGTGGTGGGAAAGTAAAATGGGGCACCTGCTGTGGGAGACAGTATGGCGGGTCGTTAAAAAGTGACTCTACTGGGTGTCTCTGAAAGCGAGGTTTCGCAGGCACGTTTGTATACACGTGAATACCCACACGGGCAGGTAACCCAGGTGTCCATCACGGACGGACAAGGGCTGTGCATGCAGTGGGGGAATCTTGAGAACATTTTAGGGGCAGGATGGAGGGCACAGAAGGGCAGATATGCATGAGTCCACCTCTGTGAGGGACTTAGATTCGTCACGAAGGCGAAGCGGAATGGTGGTGCTGGGGCGGAGGGGAAGGGAGCTTAGAGATCGGTGGGTGCCGACATTCTGTTTCCCACGATGAAGTGAATTCTGGGGAGGGCCGGTGGGGACAGCTGCACAGTGGAGTGGATGTATTTCATGCCACTTAGAAATGGTGATGCCAATTTATGTGTACTTTGCCAAGTAAGAGAAATTGAGGAAAAATATCGTGGGAAGTTTTTGGTTTTGTGTTTTTATTTTTTTTAAACTATAAGCCTGTTGAGAATCACTTTCTGAAGGAGCGCCTCTTCCTAAAGGGAGCCGAAAACAGTGAGGACTGAGTTAAATATCTCTCCAAGTCTTGTGGTCTCTCTCTCTCTTTTTTTAAATATCTTAATCTTGCTGAAACACAAATGAAGTCTTACTTGGGACTTTGTGGTTCACATAGCTGGAAAAGTTGAATTTCATAATTTCCTATTGAAAGCTTATCCTGGGCGCCTGGGTGGCTCAGTTGGTTAAGCGACTGCCTTCGGCTCAGGTCATGGTCCCGGAGACCTGGGATCGAGTCCCACATCGGGCTCCCTGCTCGGCGGGAAGCCTGCTTCTCCCTCTCTCACTCCCTCCGCTTGTGTTCCCTCTCTGGCTGTGTTTCTCTCTGTCAAATAAATAAAAAATCTTTAAAAAAAAAAAAAAAAAAGAAAGCTTATCCTGCTCCTAACTGCGAGGCCACCGTGAGAGGAAGAATGAGGCCTGTCCCTTCATATTTGAGTGGATAGATTCTTCTGAAGAATTTCTAATTATTTGCACAAGGTGCTACAGCTGGGAGGGACCTGTAAGCAAATTAGAACTCGACTATACAGGAGAGTTGAGTTCTAGGGGACGGGTTGGTTGGGAGCAAGTCCCAGGAAGAGCAAAGAGAAGGCAGAGAACAGCTTACCCAAGGGCATGGAGGAGGTGTGCGTTTCTGGGCAGACTTGGGGATTCTGAGTAGTTGGGTTTAGTCAGAGAGAGGGCTGTGGAGCTCGGTTTCGTTGCATCAGGGAAGACCGTGAATGAGAAGCTGTCTGACAAAGGGTCTGAGGAACTCATTGTTTAGGGTTTTCTTTTCATTGATAAACACAAAACTGCTATCTTTCGATGTCTAGCCACACTACCCGTAGTTACTAGGCAGTGGAAGGACTTTCGTCGACTGGCTTAGTGCTGCACTCCAGAGCCAAGACGACTGGCCTGCAACCGCCGTGTCTGAGCTACGCCACTGGATGAATGATTTTAGATTTCACAAGAAGGGAAAACCTCCGTGGCGGTTCTGTAAAGAGATCTTGTCCTAATAGGTGAGGCTGGTTTTGTTGCTTTTATAACCCGTGTCAGGCTCCGTCCTGCCCAGCTTACTTGGGCTTGCGTTCTTTGCGAGGCTCTCTTTGGCCTCCTGAGCATCTCCCTTACAGTTGGTGTATCTGTGTTGATGTGGTTCAGATTCAGGTAGATCTAAAGAATCTTTGGTGTTAACTGTTCATCTGTGTTCCTGAAGTGTGCATTACTTAATTCTTTACTCTTGATTTTAAACATTTCCAGCCATCTGGTGACATCACTTCTAGCGTTTCTGTTCTTAGTATCCCCCCTGTATTCTTTTGCTTGTTATGTATATAAATAGTTGTGTGTACTCTTTAGGTATTTTAAAATGCTGGCTTTGGTTTTAAATATTATCTGTAGTTCTGAATAAATTAATTGTACACATATGTGCTCAGAAAAAAACGCAGGCAGGGGCGCCTGGGTGGCTCAGTTGGTTAAGCGACCGCCTTCAGCTCAGGTCATGATCCCGGAGACCGGGGATCGAGTCCCACATCGGGCTCCCTGCTCGGCGGGAAGCCTGCTTCTCCCTCTCTCACTCCCCCTGCTTGTGTTCCCTCTCTAGCTGTGTTTCTCGCTGTCAAATAAATAAAATCTTAAAAAAAAAAAAAAAACAAAAACAAAAAAACGCAGGTTGAATTGCACGTTTCCGTGATGAGATCACTGCCCTCAGACCGTCCCTGCCCTGTTAACGGTGTCATGACCCTGCTGAAAGCGAGCGGTGATTTTTATCTTGGCTTCAAACAGCCAAGTATCTTTTGAAGACAGTAAGGAAATTCCTCTTAAATTTCCCCGCACTTACCGTTCTGCAGTGTCCTGTGAGCTGGAGTGGTGTTCCCCGGGGCGTGGACCCCCCAGGACGCATTTGGATGGCGTCGTCCTCTGTCTGTGGTACAGGTAGTGGCTCTTGTGTACGTCGGACTTCCTGTGCCGGCGTTCGGCTCTTTTTGGCAACGACGACGGTTCTTACATTTTTTGGTCCTTCACTGTATCTGTTCTGTGCTGTCCGTCACCGTGTTCGGGGCAGATCTGCAGAGCCCGACGACGTGCTCCGCCGCGGTTCACCGTTAGATGTCACTCGGTGCGGGCCTCGCCGCGCCCATCCCGCGCAGGCAGGCGCCCCCCTCAGCACCTGCGCTCGCACCCAGACGTTTCTGCACGTTTGGAAGTGGTTTCTTTCCAAGCACATATTCATAAACTGTAATTGCGATTGTCACCATCTTTTAGTTGTGTGTCTGAGTCTGTACTGAACCCGACTCATTTTCCTGAAGTTTTCTGTAGAATTTGAATGCTGCTTTGTTTTGGTTATTCTGTCTTTGGAGCAAACTCTGCGACTGTTACAAGTCGTGGTGGGAAGAAGTAGGATATTCAGCAATACCCTAGAATGGGCTCAGAATTCTTCTGTTCGCATTGCCCTTCTGAGAGATCCCTTATTCCAGGAGGACGGCCGACCCCAGACTCATGGGAAGAGCCTCCAGACGAGCTGAGATGGCGGCGGCTGGTCTCTTTGCGTGTGTCAGAGGAGGAGTGAGAACTGACCGGCTGTGAGAAGGGGTGTGGAAGCAGAGAAAGCAGACTTGCAGGCCCCGCCGGCCGGTCCTGGGGCACAGGAAGGTGCCAAGAATGAGTTTCCGTTGCTCATTCTCCTGCTCTGAAACCCAGGAAGGGTCAGGTCAGGGAGGTTTGGTGTTCGCCTCGCGCCTGAGGGCCTGCCCGTGCTAGCCGCTGGGAGGGACCCGGCGCGGCCGTGTGCGAGGACGTCCCCGAGGGCCCGGTGCCCCGGTGCCCGGCGGGGGGTGCCAGGACGACTGCTGCACCGCAGCCTGTGCGGGACCCTGGAGGCAGCCATGCCCCCCACCCTGGACACAGCCCGTGGGCGTCCTCCTCGCCTCACTCGGAATGTTGAAGTTTGAACAAAGTAGCGATATTGGTTCCAACCCAGGCTCCTGAACACTGCTGATGCTGTGGGCCCGCCCACGTCCTCCCGTGGGACGCCGGCGCCCACCCTTTCAGGGCCCCGTCAGAAATAGGGTCCATTTATTATTTGGAAAAAAAAAGAATGTTGTTCTCATGTGTCAGTATGTCTTCATATAATTGAAAATCTAAAACTTTCAGTACAATAAGAACCAAGGAATCAGAAGATTTGAATTCCATTCACATTGACCTGTCGCACTGCGGCGACACCGTGTAGTATCAACAAGCGAACTTTATACTCTTTGCTTTGGAGTGAAATTGAAATGTATGTGTTTTTTGACATGTTAGTGTAGGGTGACCACTTGTCCTTCTTGGGAAGACCTTTTTGACTGTTTGGCCTTAAAATGTCATTCTTGATGAAGTAAAGCCAGGGACAATTTTTAGGGAGCACTTGGTAACGTAGACGGTAGAAACCACAGAGGGGGCGGTGCTCTACGCTGCCTTCGTGAGTCCGCCAGTGGTCACGGGACGCTGAGGCTGTTACCTAACGGGCGGTGGTTCATCTGGTAATCCATGCTTTCTCTCCCCTTATGTTTCTGTGTCCTCCTGCAGTTACAGAAGTGAACAGGTCATGGCACGTCTAACAAAACGGCGACAGGCGGATACAAAAGCTATCCAGCACCTCTGGGCAGCCATTGAGATTATACGGAACCAGAAGCAGATCGCCAACATTGACCGTATTACAAAGTAAGTACGTCGAAGCAAAAACATCCTTGTAAAGTTTCCTACAAGATTTTGGGGGAAAAGTTCCAACAGCAACTTCTTTATTGTGCTCATCAACACGTTACAAAGTCGCAGTCACTTTTTGCCTTGTATACACTTGTCAAAAGACCGACTGAGACAGAGACGCAGCTTGTGTGCAGATGTTCAATATGAGAGAAGTAAAATAGGGTTTACTGTTTGTAAGAGCTTTCTTAACAATCATTGCTTTTGTTTCTGAGTATTCTTAAGGGAGTAAAACTAAATTCATCTCTTTTTATGTTTGAATGGTAGTTTTTGGTAATTTAGGTAGACTTTCTTTCTTTATTCTTTGTACAGATTCCTTAGATGCTACGTGTAAAAATAGGGAACAGGTGATTTATGAGCCCCTTTAATGAAATGCTTATTTTTGTCCTTATTAATAAGTAACAGAATTGAGCACCACATATTTTTGTCTCTTGCCTACGTTCTGTTAAAGATCATAAAGCCTGCTTATGAGGGGACGGACTGGAGAAAGACAGAGGGTGTTGCTGGGTGTGCCCTAAGTCCCTGTTTACCCTTTCAGCACTTAAGTTTGCCGTGTGCGCCTCCTAGCTCCTGCAGGACAAGAGAAGAATAAAATAGGTAACAGGGAAAATAAGGGTAAAATAACGAGTACATAGTAAGTCAAATCAATATGTTTTTATAAAAAGCAAGTAATTTGAGAGTATGTTACAAAGTACAAGTTAAAGTGAGGTGGTATCGGCCCGAGAACACTTTTTTTGAAACCTCAAGAAGCAGCAGCTGTCAGTATTTTCCTATGGTTGGGATTTTCTTTAAAACAAACCACGGCTCACGTGTATTAAAATTATTTACGGAAGAATGTGGAGATCCGATGCTGCTCCTTGGATGTAATGTTTAAACTCAGGTCATTGACTGAAGTCTAGCAGCGTCTCTCCTGCTCCCAGCGCCCTTCTCCGAGCGCCGTGGAGGTCCCTGCCCGGGGTGCTTGCCGGCAGTCGGTGGCCGCGGCGGGTGGGGCGGCCTGCCCTGTGTGCACGGATGTTGGTCCGTGGGAGTGCACCCTGGGGCGTCACCCCGTCCTCTCTTCGACAGCACAGCCTCAGGCCGCCAAGGCTGGCTCTTCTCCATGTGCGAGGGTCTGTAGATCTTAAGGCCATAGCAAGAAATGTATTCATCTACCGAAAAGTTGATGTCTTATCAGTCCTCTAAAGATGAAAAGGAATCGAGAAAATCAGAGGGTACGTGTTGGCAGCAGTGGCGGGGTCTCTTCCCCTGTCTGAGTGCCCTCCTGCCTGTCCCGGGCACCCCCGTGGCCTCCGTACTTTGGTCACAGCCTGTGTGTCCTTCGCTCCCCGAGAGGCGCTGTGTGCATAACCGGCCGGCCGGCCCAGGTTAGGGTGGCGCAGGTTGGGAGGAGCGCTGCGCCCATGATGGTGAGTCAGGGGTCTAGTCTGTGTTCTGAACGGGTGAATACTTTCCAAGTCTTCGATTAAATTAAATCAGGGTGCTCTGCCCAGCTACAGCCGGGTCTGAACATCGTTGTCTTTTAATCATCACACACGTGTGACGTTCCTGTCGGCCCTAGTGCGGTTACGGTAGGTGTGGTCCGAGGACCCCTTCTCTACCGCGTCTGCTGAGAGCGAAGGCTCCGTGGCTTCGGGCACACCCGCGCGTGTTCGGGCTCTCTGTCCTGTCGGGAAGCCTGGCAAACCCCGAACGCTGGAGTTAACTTTTGTGTAATGCTCCAGTTCTGCTTGTGTTTGTCTCTCTTGAAGATGCCCTTGAGGTCACTTCACCCTAAAGGGTCTCGTCCACCCTTGTTGTGGTTCCTCTTGCGGTTTGTTCACGGGTGCTGTGGCTCCCTGTGCCTGGCTTTGGCCGGTTGCACCTGCTGCTGTGTTTCCTCCGCCGTGTTTCGTGGAGGTGCATAGCTGCCCTCGAGGCTTAGGTGGGGCGAGACTCCGCCACAGTGTGCCGTCCTCTGACCGAGAGGCGGTGGTGGAGGGTTTCCCGCGTGGTCAGCTTGGTAGGCTTGATGTGTCTTTGTGGTGCCAGTAATTCATGAAGGGTTGTCGGATGCTGGGAATGAAGTTCATCTCTCTGTTGTGGACTGGAAGACTTCTGTGAGGACCCGAGCTTGCCCTCGCGGGCTCTTGGGCAGTCCTGGTGTGTTCACATCCAGGTAGAATAACAGACTCTTTTCCTTTTTTGCCACTTTTTAAAATAGCATCCTGTAGCGGTAACTAATTAGATTTTTTACTGTCATTTGGAATTCAGGCATTTCAGGACTTTTAATATACGTCAGCCTGTTTCTGACAAAAATCCTTACTTATGCTCAAATTTTTTCCATCTTTCATCGGTTGGAGCCTCTCCCTGTAGACTCCTGAAGTGGCTTACTGCTTT
Source organism: Spilogale gracilis (assembly GCA_004023965.1). NCBI lineage: Eukaryota > Metazoa > Chordata > Mammalia > Carnivora > Mephitidae > Spilogale > Spilogale gracilis. The sequence continues at coordinate 4,570 of PITA01033884.1, read as the reverse complement.
CTCTCCCAACAGGATTTTTCAGGCTCCCCTCTTTTGCACCCCACCCCAGACCTGGAACCTTTGATTTCTCTAAGGGGCTCTGGTTTCTCTCGTGTAGAACTTGAGCTTCAGAGGCTTGGCTAGCCCTCCGTGTGCTTCCTTGGTCTTCCCAGGCCTTCGCACGGGCAGACGTAGTAAATAAATCGTAAGGGAAAAGAACACCTTATGAGTGTATACTTGTATTTTTGTTGGAATTGTGGCTACTGGATTTTCTGTAGCTCTTCTACCAAAAATGTTTATTTCTTTTCTTACATGGTAAGGAGGTCACGAATCCTAGTTGTTGTATCCAACATTGGGTACCAAGCAGTTGGAGAGTAATGACACCAGCCCCCTAACCAGTCCTGTCTTCCCTGGAAGCGGTGTAGGATTGTTCATCCCTATTCTTAACAAGCTGTAGTGATTCTGACCGCCCGGAGGTGGTGAGGGCATTTGCCCGGTGTGCCCTCTCCCTCACCACTGGGTGTCAGTTTCCCTCTGCAGTAAGTGTGTACCTCGTGGTCACCACCAGCCCTTCCCTTGGTGTCCAAAGTTCATTCTCTGGTCAATTTCTTTTTTATATTCTTTTCCCCCAGTTTTACTAAGATGTAACTGACATACAATATGGAGTTTATACCATGTCCGACATCCTGATTTTGTCTTTGTACCCCCTGCAAAACGATCATCTCATTCGGCTCGGGCAGCTCTGTCCCCTCACATAGTCACACATAGTTTCTTGTGATGAGAACTTGAGGCTCCTCTGCCTGCACCTCACAGAGACACATCCGTTCTTACTAACGGTAGTCAGCACGCTGACCCGACACTGCCCAGGACTACTTTCTCTTATAACGGAAAGTTGTTGCCCCCTTCCGCGTTTCGCCCACCCCTGGCCACCACAACCTCTCTCTGGGTCTGGCGCTTGGTCTCTTTAGCTAACGCACGTGACAGGTACAGGCTTTGTCTTCTGCTGTCTGAGCGAGTCCGCTTGCACTGTGCCCTCGGGATGCGAACGACGGGGTTTGCTTTCTCACGGCCGAGTCGTTCCCTTGTGTGGATGCCGTGTCGTCTTCGTGTGCGCCTCTGGCGACGGGCGCAGGGCTGTCTCCATGCTGTGGCCACCGTGCAGACTGCTCCCGCAGACGTGGTGAGGCGCAGGCAGCTTTTTGAGACAGTGATGTGGGCTTGCTGGATCATATGGTAGTTCTGTTTTAATGTCTTGAGGAGCCTCCTGCTGGCCCCCAGAGTGGCCACACTGTCCGGGAGACTCGTCGTCGAGACCTGGTGGGAACTGACTTTCAGGTTCTTGCTGGTTCCTCACCGGTTTGACTGCATATAAAAATCCTTACCTTGTCTACTTTCTTTGGGGGTTTGTATGTCCTATATGTTGGCTTAAAGGGCTTCTAGTGGTCGCTGTGCATCCCAGGAAACAGGCCTGTGTGTTTTTCACCAGTTTCTTTTAAGTCTCTCCCTCTGTTTTTATTTTTTATTTTATTTTTATTTTTTAAAAGATTTTATTTATTTGACAGAGAGAGAGAGATCACAAGCAGGCAGGGAGGCAGGCAGAGAGAGGAGGAAGCAGGCTCCCCGCTGAGCAGAGAGCCCGATGCAGCCTCGATCCCAGGACCCTGAGATCATGACCTGAGCCGAAGGCAGAGGCTTTAACCCACTGAGCCCCCCAGGCGCCCTATTTATAAAATTTTTATGCTTAAGATCATAGTATTAGATCTCATGGTACAGTTTTTAAGTCAAGGAACAAAGATTAAGAATCATGGACAGGGGCATGTGGGGGCTCAGTTGGTGAAGCGTCTGCCTTCAGCTCAGGTCGTGATCCCATCGGGCTCCCTGCTCGGCACAGAACCTGCTTCTCTGTCTTCCTCTGCTTTTCCCCATGCTCCTGCTTTCTCTCTCTCAAATAAATGAGTAAAATCTTAAAAAAAAAAATGACAACAAAATCAGTAACAATGAAATTTGCACTTTCAATCCCTAAGATTTCCAGTATTATTCATAATTCATTATCATGTCATTTAGGGTGACCTGTTTTTTAATATTCCATAGAATGAGTCACCTGTGTCACTTCCGTTCCGTCTTAAGCCCTCATATCATATTCACGTCTAACTGGGATAATTGGAAGGTGACATTAAGTTCTTCCTGTTGAAGCACGTACAGATTTTAGGTCCCTCTCTGCCAGTATCGTGGGCTAGTTCTTGCTGTTGCGAGAGGTCAGATGGCTCTCTGCCTGCTGGACAGGGTGAACCTTTCTGTTTTCTTGCCGTCAGGTGCCTGTGACTGTGTTTCCAGAGTGACGTCCTTCACTCAGCGTGATTAGGCTGATGGAGGGCTGGAGAACTCTTCCCGGTCTAGTTAGTGTTTTAGGTCAGGGCGTCAATGAATAACCTGTATTGCTTCCTCTAGGGTCACACCCCAGGTGTGAGTGTGCCCTCTGACCTCTTGTGCCACGTTTGCAGGGACCGCGTCCTCCTGGGGTGCCGCCCATCGCTATGGACAGATGTAAGTCCACCTTGTGAGCCGTGGGCATGCGGCTGACCTCTCAGGCCCCCAGAGGCACGCTCCGTCCCTGTCCTGTTGTGGGGGCAGTTCACTCCCTGGAGCCCTAGGAACTGTGACGTCACCTTTTGTTTTGTCAGTTTCTTTTCTTCTCTTTGGCGGACAACACAGAAATAAGGAGTGCTGCCCAGATTTGTGTGTCCTGCTTGCCAGGGGCCATGCTGGTCTTGTGTGTGTGTCACTGGACCTAGTGTATGTGCCCTCAGAGCGAGCCCTCCGCCGGCTGCACTCCCTTACCGGGTTTGGTGAGGAGGAGAGGGATGGCCATTGCCTGCGATTTCTTTGGAAACAAGTTATTCTGAAAAACTAGCAGTTACTATTATGCCGTAGATATAATCCCAAGAATTCTTCATAGACTCGCGCATTTCAAGTTGTGACGATTCATTCCTCCTTCTGTTTCTTCTGTGGCAGCAGATGGGCAGACACGCCTGACCCCGTTCACCCTGTAACGGCACTGCAGAAGGACGGGCTTGAGCAAGTGTAACGCGGCCCAGCCCCACAGCGAGCTTTTCCCGTGCGCCGGATTCTCCGGACGTCCCTCCTGGCTAGGGTCACTGTCTAGCTCCTCCCATGTCTGACATTCCTCTGTGGCTCTGTGAAGGGAACATACGGGCAAGGCACAGAAAAGAGTGAATGAATGTGATCAGTGAGGCATCACAGACGGCCCGGGGCTCCGGCCACTTTGCTCATGGATACGCCCCCGGCTGCAGCCGGTGTCAGGAAGCTGGGGAACACCCGCTCTCGTTGGGCCTGGGGGAGTCTGAGCAGAGGGGCCGGGGGGTGTTCGGGACAGGAGATGAAGACGTGGAGAGCCAGATGGGGAGGGCCTCTGAGGCCAGCCCTGGGGTTCTTATCCTGGACCTAGAGGGGGATACCGAGTGTGCTTGGAATATGGAAGCAGAGAGGGGAAAATACACTACCTGCTGCTCCCTGGGGAGATGCAGCATTCCTCTTCAGGGTCTGGAGTGGGCCTGCGCCTCCCTGTTCTGGCCTGAGTCTGAGCCGACCTTGTTCCTTGTCCTCACGAGTAGCAGGGTCCCGTCTGGGCTCCCAACTCCAGGAGGTCTGGTGGCATTCTCATGTTGCTGAAGACGACGGAGCTCAGGCAGGGGAGATCGAGCCGCAGAGGTTGTCGGTGGCAGAACGCAAATACAGATGCAGGTCTCTCTGATGTTGTAGTCCAAGCTTCTGGTTGTTAACTGTTTCCTTTTGGGATTTGAAGGGCTTGTGTTCTTGCATGTGGTGGAGACTTTACTGTTCTGTACATGTGCTTCTGTACCACCGTGTCATCGCCGACGTTCAGACGAGCTTCTCTTCGTGCACGGAGATGAGGAGGCTGTGCAAGCAAATGATCTGTTCCTGGTTAACTGTTAGGAGCAACGTGCACCTCCAGCGTTCGTTCTGAATGTGTGAATAAACTCCTGGATAACGGACCTACAAAGGTGTTCTTCAGCTCTTGAAGTTTTTGTTCCAAGAAATACTTTAAAAAAACTTTGTGTACCCACTATAAAACACCTACTGGCAGATCATTGTTACTGTGTTTTACTCTTTTATCGTGGTGGAACAGTGTAACCAGCCACTGTTAAGTCTAGTTCAACGGCATGAAACACGTGGACTCTGCTGTGCAGCTGTCCCCACGGCCCCTCCCCGGAACTCACCTCGCCGTGGGAAACTGAATCTCTGCACCCAGTCATCACCACGCCCCCGTCCCCTCCGCCCCCAACCCCCGCCATTCCGCTCCGCCTTCGTCACGAATCTAGGTCCCTCACAGAGGTGGACTCATACCGTATTTGTTTGCAACAGGCTGTCTCCCTCAGCGTGATGTCAGGGTTCATCCCTGTTGTGGCCTGAGGAGGAGTTTGTCCCTCTTTCAGGCTGGGTGATGCCCCACTGCACGGAAGGCGGCGTATCCCGATCTTGGGACCCAGGCACGTGCCCATGGATACTGGGGTTGCTCCCGTGCATTTGCTCTTGTGAGTCTGGGGGGACA
>PITA01033883.1:0-12236 GCA_004023965.1 Spilogale gracilis | reverse complement strand
GTCAGACTCTATTCAAGGAGTCTTTAAGGAAATGCAAAGACAATAGAAAAGATAAAAATGAGGATACTAGAGGAAACTGAAGCTTCTGACAGATGGAGCCAAAGGAAGCATTAAACTCAGCCACACTCCTAGCCAGATAAATATAAACTGGCACATTATTGTCCTATCTACAATAGTTCTTTTTACCTAATATACCATATCCAGCTTTCAGCAGAATGTTACAAGGCATACAAAAGACAAAAAAAAAAAAAAAAAAAAAGCCACAGTCTGAAGAGACAAAGCAAGTTTCAGAACCAGATTCAGATATGGCAAAAATTTTGGAATCTTTAGATTGAGAATCTAAAATAACGGTGGTTGAGCAGCACCTGGGGGGCTCAGTCACTTCAACGTCTGACACTTGATTTCAGCTCAGGTCATGATCTCAGGGTGGTGAGATCAAACCTCTGGGCTCTGCATTCAGCAGGGAATCTGTTTGAAATTTTTCTCTCTCCCTCTCCCTCTGCACCCCTCACTTGTTCTCTCTCTCTCAAATAAATAAACAAATCTTTAAAAATGAAAATAAAATGATAAAATAAATTTAATTAATTTTAAAAAATAAAATAATAAATAAAATAAAATAGAATAATAATAAAATAAAATATAAAATAAAATTAAAATAATAAAATAAAATAAATAATATAAGAGAAAATAAGATAAGATAAAATAAAATAAAATAAAATAAAATAAAATAAAATAAAATAAAATAAAATAAAATAAAATAAAATAAAATAATCTGTGGTTGATATTCAGAGAACCCTAATGGAAAAAATAGGCAACATGCAAGGACATATGGGCAATGTAAGCAGAGAAATGGAAACTCTAAGAGGGAATCTAACGTTAGAAATCCAAAATTAAAGATGAATATCTACAAGAAGTCCACCAGACATTTGAACACAGATCTGGCTAACTGTAAAGAAAAAACCACCATCAAATGCTAGGGCCTGATCCTCTTTTTAGGTTTAAGTGAACGGTGCTCCATCTGCTGGCAGCCCGAGGAAATGACACAGTGCAGAGCTGCCTTGTAAGTTTAGACTGCTAGGACTTAGAATTTATCATTGTAGTCCTTCATAAATTTCATTTCCTAATAATGAAATGTATACTGAATACCAGATACCTTATTTTTCTATTTCAGATGCCTCAAGCCTCACATACAGAAACCAATCATATTTGGGATTTTTTTTTCTTTCCTCATGTGTAAAGTGAAGATTTCAGTTCATCGGTTTGGAGGATGCCTTTCAGAACCAAAGCCCAGTAACCACAGCCCCAGTCCCAGTAGGAGGTCAAACAGCCCTTCATTCGTGCAGGGAGAACCTGCTCCACCTTCTTACCCAACCCTGGTGAATAAGGGGCCTGCCTTTGCCCTGATAACATGTGAGGGAAAGCTTCCAAGTAAGAAAACTATAGAAGAAACCCAATTAATAGAGCAGAAAGAAGAGAAAATGAGCTGAAGGAATTTTAGGGCTTTAAATATATATTTCTTCACCACAAGTCCTACTGTGGAGTCTTGAAAACCTCTTTGCCAGATCCGTGTAATTCAGCCCTTCTCCCTGTTTTCTATAAAAAATGTTTTTGAAAGAATTTTAGGCTCTTTTAGATAATATGTATACAATCATTCAAACCACTTTCCTTGTTCCAAGAAAATATTAAGGTCACATTGGCTCGGACTGTACAGATGGAATCCACATGGTATGCGGATGAGACACAGAGAACCTTTTGGCCTAAACCTATCATTTTTATAAAAAGAGCATAATGGCCACCTACACACAGCTTGTACTGTTTTGAGAAAAGGCAGGCACAAAGATGTGTCATCGAGATGGAGCTTTCTTGAAATAAAACAAGGGCAGGAGGTCTCAAGCAACTGGTTATTCATGCCTTTCTCTGGGAAGCTTAGAGGTATCTTTTTTTTTAATTTGTTTCTAACTGTTATTTATGCTTTTTAATTAGAGAAATTTTAATGTATAAAAGTGTAATTAAGAAACTTAAAATTCAACCACAATCTCAATACCTAGATATAAGCATCATCAATATTTGATGACAATTATCCCAGCTACATCTCTAAAGATACAGAAAGCTAGCAGGAAAGCTACAAATACATACAATCTTTATTCAACAAACATTTAGTGAGCCCCTATGATGAACTAGCCACTGTGTTAGGCACTGAAGAAGAGACTTAGCAGAAAAGTCTGCTTTTGTCCCCAGTTTACTTTAACAATAACAAATTAAATATATGTGATATGTCAAGTGGTGATAAATACTATGGAGGGGTGGTTTACTATTTCCATGAAGTGTTAGGGAGGACTCTCTAAAGGAAAAAAAAAATATGTAAGCAGAGGTTAAAGTAAATGAAGCTATTTGAAAGCAGAGTTTACTGGGCAGAAACAAAAAGACAAACAAAACATTTCATTCAGAAGTCCTGAGACTGGAGTGTGCTGAGGGTCCCAAAATAACAGTAAGGCCAAGGTAGCTGAAACAGAGAGCAAGCAGAGAGGAAAGGGGGGACAAGAGGAGGTCAGGCAGCATGGGCACTGGGCATACAGTCTTGTGAGCACCCTCAGGACCTTGACTTTTACTCAGAGTGAAAACGAGGTCACCAGAAATTTTTAAGCACAGGAAGGACATAAACAGACCTATACTCTTGTGATTATTCTGGTTGTCGCATGAAGAATCACTGCAGGGAGTAAGGGTGAGAGCAAGGTGATAAATCTTGAGGCTATTCCAATACAAGGGAGAGATATTGGAGGCTTAGGCTTGATGGGAAGTGACCATGTGATCATTTGTAAAAATATTCTGACTAAATCTTGGGAAGGAAAGAATGTACCAGGGGACACTAATCTGCTTTCAGCCTCAGAGGCACCTGAGGATTTGGCTAGCAGTTAAACTCTTTGTAATGCCAAATTGAAGAATGTAGAGAAGTATACCAGACCCAGACTAATGAGGGCTTTGCTGAGGTCATGATGCACTAAGCATATTGTCAGAGCACATTGTACTGCTTTCAAAATAGCTAATTGTATACGTGGTAATTCATGAGACAAAGCTACACTGATGAATGGGCATAAATGACTGGCAGAGTATTAAAGCTAAGGAACTACAGAAATGATGGCTTCACTGAGCTGAGGTAGAACACTTCTATTTAGTCTCATTACTCTTGACACACACATGTCCCTGCATATGACTAGGATTCTTGGAAACTTTTCCAGGAAATCACAAGACCTTTACAATGTGGCAGCTCTGTATGCTCTGTCCTGCGAAGTTTCTCAAAGCTAAGAAAACCTGGTGCTCAGAAAGTCTTTTGTGTCTTATGACTTTCTCAGCCTGAATCAGACTTTCTTTGGTTTTGTAGGTAGAGCTGACAGTTTGATATGGATTAGATGAGTAAAAGAGAGGAGTCAAGAATGGCTCCGGGATGGAGAGACATTTATCACTCAAATGGATGTCAAAAGAAAGCCGGTGTAACAATACTATGTCAGACAAACTAGACTTTAAAACAAAGACTGTAACAAGAGATAGATGGGCACTATATCATAATAAAGGGGACAATCCAACAAGAAGATACAACAATTGTAAACATTTATGTGCCCAACATGGGAGCACCCAAATACATAACACAACAACAAACAGAAAGAAATTCATTGGTAATAATACAAACATAGGAGGTGACTTTAACATCCCACCTCAGTAATGGACAGATCACCTAAGCAGGAAATTAAGACGGAAACAACGACTTTGAATGAAGCATCGGGCCAGATGGACTTAACAGACGTATTCAGAATGCTTCATTCTACAGCAGCAGAATATGCATTCTTTTTGAGTGCATATGGAACACTCTCCAAAACAGATCACATACTGGGTCATAGCTCAGACCTCAAGCACTACAAAAAGACTGACATCATAACACGCATATTTTCAGACCACAATGCTATGAAACTTGAAGTCAACCACAAGAAAACATTTGGAAAGACCACAAATACATGGAACTCAAAGAGCATCTTACTAAAGAATGAATGAATAAAGTTGAATGAATTCAACTAGATAGCTATCAGGTCATTCTGAGCACCTGCAAACTCAGCCAGAGATCTAAGAAAAGAAAAGCTGCAATTCTACAAATAGAAAAGTAACCACTTTCTGCAAGGTAGGAGGTTCAGAGAAGTGAACCCAAGGCAGCATATGGGAGGATAAACCCTGGGGGAAGATAGCCAGTTACCAGAAAGTGGTAGGAGAACACAAAATCAGAACATTTAGAAGTCAACTGCAGTGAAGGACGTCACTCAGATGACTAAGCAGGAGCAGAAACCTAGCTGGGAGAGTGTGGCCTCAGGATCCTCGGGGTACAGGAAGACTGGGATGTGCCCACGTGTGTCCAGATCATCAGATCGGGAAAGCTGGCTGCACGGAGCCAAGGAGTGGGGTTCCATAAGCGTAGGGTCGCCATAAGTTATGAACTGTGGCACAGGCAGGCTACTACACTCCATACAGGGGCCCAACAAGTGGCAGAACCAGTGAACCCTCTTTACCTCCCCTGGGAGGAGTGGTACAGGAGCACAACACAGGATTCTGCAGGGTTTGGAGTTTCCAGTAGGGGTTGGGTGCCTGAGAGAGAAATGCTTGGTCATAGGCTGGCTGAGCATGCAGTGTGGCCAGATACAGAAGTGATTGATTGATTTTCCCTGAGGGTACACTGAAGAGTGGGGCCCCAAGTTTTTGAACTCGAGGGCCAGAGATTAGGAGACCATTCTCATCCTCTAAAGCTGCATGGAAAGTCTTCAGAGAACAAGAGCCACATAGAGCAAACCAGAGCAGATTACTTAGCCTGGTCCCCTGGTAAGAGTGGTACAATTCCACCCGGGGAAAAGACACCTGAGAATCAATGCAATAGGCAGCTCACCCAGAAGATCAGCAAGAACATCCAGCCAAGACCAAGTTTACCGATCAAAGAGAATGGCAAATCTCCAGCACAAAGGGACTAGGGCACATAGAAACCATGACCTTTGCTCCCATGATTCTTTAGTCATTCAAATTTAATTTTTATAATTTTTTCTTTCCTTTTTCAACCAGTTTCTTATTTTATCAACTTTTTAAAATATTTTTAAAATTTTCATTTTTACATTTACATTCTATCCCTTTAGTGTATTTAATCTTATTTTTGTGTATAAATAAGTTTTCCTTTCTTTACACATATGGGATGCATTTCTTCTAACAAACCAAAATATGCCTAAAATCTATGGCTTCATTTTACTCACCCTTCTGATTATATTCTCTTTGTTGTTGTTGTTGTTGTTGTTGTTGTTGTTTTCTTCTTCTTCCTTTTTATCTGTTCCCCTTTGTTTTTTGTTTCATTTTGGTTTTTTGTTTTGTTAACATCTTTTTTTAAAGGATGACATAGTGGTTTTGTATTGCAGTAAAACATTGTCATTTTAATGATTTTTAGGTACACAGTTGTGAACATTTTTCTAATATTTATCTTTGCTGTCATATTTTCTTTCAATGTATTTAATTTTATTTTTATATATAATTTTTCTTTCTTTACAATTTTAAGATACATTTCTTCTAACAAACTGTCCAAAATACAGTCAGGAGGTAGTGTATTCTTATGTTCTGTTCACTTCTCTGTTTATATCAATTCCTTTTTGTTGTGGAGGGGTGGAAAGCCATTTATCATGTTAATGGATATCAAGGAAAGCTGGGGTGGCAATCCTTGTGTCAGATAAATTGGATTTAAAACCAAAGACTATAATAAGAGATGAGGAAGGATACTATGTCATAATTAAAGGGTCTATCCAACAAGATCTAACAATTATAAAAATTTTGCCCCTAACATGGGAGTCCATTAATAACATAATTAAAGAAACACATCAATAATAATACAATAATAGTGGAGGACTTTAACACCACATTCATAGCAATGAATAGATCATCTAAGCAGAAGATCAACAAGGAAATACGGGCTTTGAACGACACACAGGACCAGATGGACTTCACAGATATATTCAGAACATTTCATCCTAAAGCAACAGAATACACATTCTTCTCTAGTGCACATGGAACATTCTCCAGAATAAACCACATACTGGGTCACAAATCAGGTCTCCACCAGTACTAAAAGCAGCAATGTCCACAATAGCCAATCTATGGAAGGAACCTAAATGTCCATCAACAGATGAATGGAGGGTTCAGGGCGAGGTGGTGGAGAAGTAGGAGACCCTGTTTCAACCAGTCCTCTGAAGTGAGCTAAATATCTACCAGAACACTGTGAACACCCATGAAAAGATTAAGATTACACAATTCTGGATCTCTACTGGGACAGAAGATCATCAGTGGGAGGTGAAGTGGGGTGGAAGTGCTGGGACTGATATCAGAGGATAAATGGAGGGGGAGGGAAACACCAGAAATAACCCATTGGAAAGTAATACCCCAATATGAAACTGCCCTATGCTTGGGGACCAGCATCAACCTGGAGTCTGGTAAAAAGCACTCAAAAAAACAAAGGGCATTAAGGGGCGACTGGTGGAATTGAGCAGCCACAGGCACAGACCTAGGCCAACGGTCCCAGGATGCCCACCTGCCCTGAGAGACCCCTCACAGGCTCCTGCTGGAGGCCCCTCGGCCCAGAGCCTTCCATGAACCCTGCAATGCAGCCAGGTCTGAGAACAACTGTTGTGGGTGTGGGATGCAGACAACAGTCCCAGCAATGACAGCCACCTGGATCAGACCCACCCAAACCAATACCGCTCATGGTTTCTGTGGCACGGGGATGCAGAGACAAGTGGGGGCCTCAGGCGACCATTGTGGTAGTGATTGGCAGTGCACACCACGTGTGAGACGCTGCAGTGTGCAGGGGAGTCTGCAAGCGGGAGTCTGTGTGGCTGGACCACCCAGACGGGAGCAGACTGAGGCTTCTCTCTGAGGTGGAGGTCTCGGTGCAGACAGTTTACACTGCTCTAACTCTCTGAAAAGCTGCAAAACACCACCAAAGAACAAAAATGTCCAGAGAACAAAAGCCTGAAAAACCAGTTTCCATAGAGCCCAGGCCCTTGATAGGGTGCAGTGTGACTCAGCTCGAGCAAGACAGATGGAAAAACAAAATGGCAGGCCCTCCCCCAGAGGGCACGCAAGCCAAAAGAGCAAGACAACAACCACCAAAGGGTCTCCATAGAACTGTCAAATCCCAACATCTGGGAAAAACAATATGTTGAGGTGCCGGTACCACCCCAAAACCTGTATATTTTATAGATACAGCTTTTCTTTTCATTTTTTTAATTCTTTCTCACGATTTTTGTTCTTTTATTTTTTTAACCTACTTATTATTACGACTTGATGTTTAATACAACATTCCATAATAACCTTTAACTTGAATTTTTTCATACATATACCTGTGTTTCATATATATATATACATACATATAAGCTTCAAGGTAATCCTTTGTTCGTATTGAATGCTACCCCTATATATAAACCAGTTTTAATTTCCCTATATCTCTGGAAAGTTGAGTCCTTTAACAAAGATAACAAGATACACCCAGGAAGAACTGAGATATTTTCCTTACTCACACTGAGGGTTTGTAACCACGTTCCCACCTTATTTTCCTGTCAGTGTTTCTGTGTACATAGTTTTGTCTTTGTACTATATAAATCTTATCCTTGGGGGATGTGTGGGCTAGGTTTCACTTTTTTTTTCCTTTGACTTTTATTGCTCTTTTTCTTTATTCATTTTTGTTTTTGTGACATATAAATCCTAAATTTGGGGCTCCTTTTGGCTGAGTTCTTTCTTTCTTTCTTTCTTTCTTTCTTTCTTTATTTATTTATTTCCCTTTTTCCCACTTTTTCCTTTTTTTTCTTTTTTGTGGTGTTTTCAATTGCTCTGAAAACTTCCAATGGGCAACTTGCCTGGATAGTGGTTGATATATTCAGCTATATATCCCCTCAACCACCCCTCACTAAAATGACTTGGAGGAGGAACACCCAACAGAGGAAAAGTTCAGAGACTCTGACCTCTGTCACATAACTACTGGATATCAACATAAACAATACATCAGAAATGGAATTCAGGGTAGCAATTATCCAAGCAATGACTAAATTGGAAAACCATTAGTGGCAACATAGAATCTCTAAGGATGGAAGTGAGAGCTACCTGGCAGGGGTTAAAAGTGCTATCAGTGAGATCCAATCTAATATAAACACTCTAACAGCTAGGGTAAGCAAAACAGAATATCACATTTCTGATCTAGAAGACAGAATGATTGAGAAGGAGGAGCAGGAGAAGACGTGAAACAAATACCTTAAAAGCCATGAAAATAGAATTAGGGAAATAAATGGCACTGTGAAATGTTCCAATATTAGAATTATTGGGATCCCTGAGAGGGGGGAGAGAGAGAGAAGACTAAAAATATAGTTGAACAAATCCTGGATGAAAATTTCCCTAATCTGGGGAATGAAACAAGTGTTCATGTCCTAGAGGCAGATAGCATGCCCCCCCCAAAATCAATGAGGCTAGAAAAACCTCCAGGCCCATAACTGTGAAGTTCACAAATCATAAATTCAAAGAATATGTCTCAAGGGCAGCTGGGGGGAAGAGATCACTTATGTACAGAGGGAGAACCATCAGAATAATGTCAGACCTGTCCACAGAAACCTGATAAGCCAGAAAGGGCTGGCAAGACCTATTCGGGGCACTAAATGAGAGATTATGCAGCCAAGAACACATTGTCCAGCAAGGTTCACATTCAAATGGATGGAGAGATAGAGGTTCCAGGACCAGCAAGGTTTAAAAGATTATGTGATCACAAGCCAGCATTATAAGAAATATTAAGGAGGGTTTCATAAAAGAGGAAAGAACCCAAGAGTGACATAGAAATGTACAGAGGCAATCTATAGAAACAAGGACTTCACAGGCAACATGGTGTCAATAAAAACATATCTTTCAATAATCACTCTCAATGTGAATGGCCTAAATGCTCAATAAAATGGCATAGGGTTGCAGAGTGGATAAAATGACAGGACCCATCCATATGCTGTCTATAAGAGACACATTTTGAATGTAAAGATACATCCAGACTGAAAGCGAGGGGATGGAGAACCATCCTTCATGCTAATGGGCCTCAAAAGAAAGCTGGGGTACAGATTCTTATATTAGATAAATTAGATTTTAATCGAAAGAATGTAGTCAGAGATACAGAAGGACACTACATCATTCTTAAAGGGGCTATCCACCAACAACATCTAACAATTGTAAATATCTATGCCCCCAACATGGGATCAGACAACTACATAAGCCAACTGTTAAGCAAAATAAAGAGTCATATTGCTATGAATACATTAATTGTAGGGGATCATAACACGCCACTCTCAGCAATAAACAGATCATCTAAACAAAAAATCAACAAAGAAATAAGAGCTCTGAATGACACATTGAACCAGATGGAATTCATAAATATATTCAGAACATCACACCCTAAAACAACAGAATATTCATTCTTCTAGAATGCATGTGGAAGTTATTCCAAAATGAACCAAACACTGGGTAACAAATCAGGGCTCAACTGATACCAAATATTGAGATTATTCCCTGCATATTCTCTGACCACAATGCCTTGAAATTGGAACTCAACCACAACAAAAAGTTCAGAAGAAAATCAAACACTTGGAAGCTAAAGACTATCCTGCTCAAAAATCTGTGGTTCAACCAGGAAATCAAAGAAGACCTGAAACACTTCGTGGAAACCAATGAGAATGAAGATACATCGATCCAAAACCTATGGGATACAGCAAAGGCAGTCCTAGGGGGAAATATATAGCCATCGAAGCCTCACTCAAAAAAATTGAAAAATCCTGAATACACCAAAACTCTCATTATACCTTAAAGAACTAGAAAATCAACAACAAATTAAACCAACCCCCCCACAAGATGGGAAATAATTAAGATTAGAGCAAATCAATGAATCAGAAACTAGAGATACTATAGAACACATCAACAAAACTAGAAGCTGGTTCACTGAAAGAATTAATAAAATCGATAAACCATTGGCTCTCATCCAAAAAAAAGGGAAAAGACCCAAATTAATAAAATTAATTAATAAAATTATGAATGAAAGAGGAGAGATCACGACTAACACCAAGGAAATAGAAACAATCATCAGAAATTACTATCAACCATTATATGCCAATATGTTTAAAACCTAGAAGATATGGATACATTCTGGGAAACTTATAAACTTCCAAGACTGAAACAGGGAGAAATTGACAATCTGAATAGACCTATATCTAGGAACAAGATTGAAGCAGTGATCAAAAACCTCCCAAAAAACAAGAGCCCAGGACCAGATGGATTCCCTGGGGAATTCTACCAAACATTCAAAGAAGAAATAACACATATTCTCCTGAAGCTGTTTCAAAAAATAGAAACAGAAGGAAAATTTCCAAACTCTTTCTATGAAGCCAGCATTATTCTAATCCCCAAACCAAACAAAGACCCATCAAAAAGAAGAACTTCAGACCAATATCTCTGATGAATATCAATGCAAGATTCTCAACAATATCCTTGCTAACAGGATCCAACAATACATTACAAAGATTATCCACCATGACCAGGTGGGATTTATCCCCAGGATGCCAAGGTGGTTCAACACTCGCAAATCAATCAACATGATAGAACAAATCAATCAATAAGAGAAAAGAACCACATGGTATTCTGAACTGATGCAGAAAAAGCAGTTGACAAAATACAGCATCTGATCCTGATTAAAACTCTTCAAAGTATACAGATAGAGGGAACATTCCTCAATCTCATAAAATCTATCGACAAAAAAACCAAAGTGAATATCATTCCCAGCGGGGAAAAACTGACGGCCTTCCCTCTGAGATCAGGAACAAGACAAAGATACACACTCTCAACACTACTGTTCAACATAGTGTTAGAAGTCCTAACAACAGCAATCAGACAACAGAAAGATATAGAAGGTATCCAACTTGGCAAAGAAGTCAAACTCTCTCTCTTTGCAGATGACATGATACTCTATGTGGAAAACCCAAAAGATTCTACCCCCAAACTACTAGAATTCATACAACAATTCAATAATGCAGGATACAAAATCAATGCAGAGAAGTCAGTTGCATTCTTATGCACTAACAATGAAAAAATAGAAAGGGAAATCAGAGAATTGATTCCACTTAGTATGTAGCACCAAAACCCATAAGATACTTAGGAATAATAAAACTAACCAAGAAGTTAAGGAGCTGTACTCGAGGAACTACAACACTCATGAAAGAAATTGAAGAAGACATAAAAGGTGGAAGAGCATTCCATGCTCATGGATTGGAAGAATAAACATTGTTAAAATGTCTATATGCCCAGAGCAATCTATACTTTCAATGCCATTCTGATCAAAATTATACCAATATTCTTCAAAGCATTAGAACAAATAATCTTAAAAATTTTTTGTTTGTTTCTTTGTTTTATTGTTACTTAAATTTTTTTCAGTGTTCTAAGATTCATTGCCCAATCCCCACACCCCATGCTCCACACAATAGGTGCCCTCAGTACCCACCACCAGCCACTCCCATCCCCCCACCCCTTCCATCCAAGTCCCTCAGTTTGTTTCTGTGTCCAAAGTCTCTCTTGTTTCATTCCTCTAACTGAATTACCCTACTTCCCATTTACTTTCCTTCTCCTGCTGTCTTCTATATTACCCCTTATGCACTGCAAGTAAGTGAAACCATGTGATACTTGACTTTCTCTACTTGGCTTATTTCACTCAGCATAATCTCTTCCAGTCCCGTCCACGTTGCTACAAAAGTAAGATATTCATCCTTTCTGACGGAGGCGTAGTATTCCATTGTATATATGGACCACATCTTCTTTATCCATTCATCTGTTGATGGGCACCTTGGCTCTTTCCACAGTTTGGCGATTGTGGCCATTGCTGCGATGAACATTAGGGTACATATGGCCCTTCTTTCACTACATCTGTATCTTTGGGGTAAATACCCAGTAGTGCAATTGCAGAGTCATAGGGTAGCTCTATTTTTTAAGTTTTTAAGGAATCTCCACACTGTTTTCCAAAATGGCTACACCAACTTGCATTCCCACCAACAGTGTAAGAGAGTTCCCCTTTCTCCGCAGCCTCTCTAACACATGTTGTTTCCTGACTTGTTAATTTTGGCCATTATGACTGGTGTAAGGTGGTATCTCAGTGTGGTTTTGATTTG
>PITA01033882.1:0-12233 GCA_004023965.1 Spilogale gracilis | reverse complement strand
AGTGATGGTATGCCTGTCCAGAAGGTATCTCCCAGCTCTGCCCCCAAACATAAAAGGCATCACGGCCCCATGCCAACCGTTCGGAGAGTTGCTTATCTGGATGAAATTCTTTGGGCTCCTTGGGTAGACTGTGTGGGTCTTGGCACCATGCCGGTCACCTGCATTGAGGCTGTACCGAGAGACAACTGTTCAGCATCTGAGTCTATATTTATTGCAGGAATGTTGCTAAGGACACACTGTATGACACAGCATTCCCTTTAGGAGGAGCCGTGGAAGAGTTATTCTGACAACTGATCTGTTTTTATCCTATGGATACTGTGAATGCTAGTGTGTTTCCCTCCTTGCTTTGGTTGCTAGGAAACCCAGGGCAATGGTCCACACCTCACCCAGCAATACACTAGATCTTTTGCCAATCTAACTTCCTCTCTCATTTTATCTTCTTCTCACTTTCCTGAAGACTTCTGTGCTTTCCTCTCCATCTCTTCACCTCCTTTTTTCCCCAAACCCCACCTTCCCTTCTTCCTCTCTCCCTTTTTCTCTTCTGTCAACATTTATTGGGCATCTGCTCTATGCCCGGCACTGCATTAGGTGCTGGAGATAGCAGTTGCCACCCCGAATACCCATGCCCCTCACTGCAGCCTTGTCAGGGCACTCATGGTTACCAAAGAGAAATCTAGCGTTGAGCATGACTTAGTGTTTAGAGGAACTTAGTGTTTCTCTGAGGGGCCGTGTCGCCGTCTGGTGCCTTCTCTGGACAGGACCCTGGTGGTCTGCCCAGGAAGGCACAGCAGCCTTACCCTGGTCACAGGCTATCTGCCTTGTCCCTCTACACCCCACAAATCAATCTGTTTGATTAGCCCGTGCACATTCATCCAGAGTGCGCAGCCTTTCTAAAAACATGAACACAACTTTTACAGGAAGGATTAAAAAGGGCGAAACGGAAGCATGTATGAATGAGCTGTGGGGCTGGGGGCCCGCAGACTGCGGGCTGACTACGACTTTACTCTTTTTGAAGAGTTGCTCTGGGCTACCCTCAGCCCCCACCTGCGACATTCTTTCTTAGCTCCCCGTGACCCACTTCCCTCACGTTCTGCTTTCCCTTCCCCTCCGGGGCCCACGGTGAAGGCTGCTTCACTTGAATTCCTGATCTGTCCATTATTTTGAATCAATGTAACAAAAACTTGTGTCCTTCTCACCAGAGGACAGTGCGTACCTCTACAGGTCTATTTTTGCTTGCTTGCAGGAAGCCTGGAGTCACATTTCATAGCTACAGTGTTGGTCTTCATGGCTTCCATGTTCGATGCTCCTGAAAAGCATATACAAACACAAACTCACAACAAAATCAAAAACCAAACTACTTTGTTGTCTGAATGCCTTTTAAGTCATATCCAGCCCTTTTTCAAGACGGGAATTTAATACTTACTGATCGGCCTGAAATAGCTTCCCGAGCAAGGAGGCAGCTGGCTAAGGCTGTAGCATCCGCTGCCATTTCTAAGGCGTCCGACGTGGTGCTCGGTCAGCCGTGGCATCATGGGTCTGGTGGCTTAGATTCAGTCACTGGGCATATATCCATGGGTATAGAGACTGAATTCAGGTTCACGTCTCTCTTAGCCTTTTGACTCCATCCATAAAGGGCTCTCTCTACTCTTCAGAGAGCTGCTGTGAAAGTTAAAAGAAATAAAGTGAATGGAAATACCCTTGACCCTTAACAACATGGGTTTGGACCGCTTGGATCCATTTATACGCAGATTTCTTCTTTGGTAACTACAGTCCAGTTCCGTAAATGTATTTTCTCTTCCTTATGATTTTCTTCATGTTTTCTTTTCCCTAGCTTACTTTATTTGTAAGAAAACAGTGTAGAATACATATAACATACAAAGAATGCATTAGTCAACTGTTCATGGTATTGATAAGGCTTCTGGTCAAAGTAAACTATCAGTATTATGCTTCTAGGGAGTGAAAAGTTATATGCAGATTTCTGACTGCACAGGGGGACGGGGCTACCCCCCAACATTGTTCAAGGGTTGACTACACTTTGGAGTCTGTAGAGTGCAGTAGTGCTGCAGAATGAGAGGATTTTCACTGGGTTTGTGCAGGTTTCTGGGCAGCGTTCTTATCACAGGCTCCTCGACTACAAGTGCTCTGACCACTCGTACTTTCAGCATTAAGAGAAGTTGTTATCAAGAAAATCATAGTCTTCAATAAGTATATCACAGCACCCAAAGCCTTGCTGTGTCTCCTGGGTCTCTTGCAGACTCGGAGGGAACAGCTCCCGGGGGCTGGGATGTTGCATGCCTCTGGCATTGTGTTCAGATCCCCTTGGGCTGCTCTGCTGGGGGCAAGGCTCACCAATCCGTCTCTGGCCGTGTCTGTTACTATTCTCTTTGTCTCTTACCTCTTCCCAGGACAGGGAATTCATCTCCTATTTAGCCACATCTCCAGGCTCATGATCCCCCAGATCTCTACCTGTAGGTTGTGCCTCTCTTGGTGCCATAGGCTAGTGCCCCTGGTTGCCTAGGAGTCAGTTCCTCCTGGGAACCCCATGGGCACTGGGACCCAACATGTCCAAAACCAAACCTGTGCTCAGTCCCCTCCTCCTAACTTTCCCCCCTTACAATCCCTCTCCAGATTGTTCTCATCTGTCCCTTTTCTTCCCTCACATTGCTTGGGTTCAGGTCCTCATCATCTCTCGCTGGACCATTGTCCTCATTCTTAGTTGGCTTTCCTGCCTCCTATCTCTTCTCCTTCTAAACCATGGTGCACACCAGCTGCCAGGCAGGGCTTTGAAGATCGTATACTCTCCCACTCATAAATCTTACATGCTCCCTTTTTGAAGATCGTATACTCTCCCACTCATAAAGCTTACATGCTCCCTTGAGGTCTTCCGAGATCGAGTCCCGGGTCACCCGTCCACCTTTACCTCCTGCCAGCCCCTTCGCGCATGACACCCTGGTATTTTCAATGAGAACAAGTAACTTGAAGTCACCAAGTGACAGGCACCCCCCCATATGCACCCCCCCATCCATCCTGGTCTGCCTGGCCAGCTTCTACTTGTTCTTCAAGTCTGGGCGTAAGCCTCACCTCCTCCCTGAAGCTTTTCTTGACAGAACTGGTGGTTCCTGTCGCAATCTGTACATACATCTTTTATGCCTTTTATGGTAATAGTTTACATATCCCTTTCTCACACCAAATTGTGGCCTTCTTGGGCAAGATGTGTTTATAATTCATCTTTGTGTGACCACTCCTTAGAACAATGACAGAAACATGATAGACTCTCTGAGGACATTTGAATAAGCTTATAAGTGACTTAATATCACACCCATTCTCAAGAATAGCTAGTGGAGAAGGCGCCTGGGTGGCTCAGTGGGTTAAAGCCTCTGCCTTCGGCTCAGGTCATGATCTCAGGGTCCTGGGATCGAGCCCCGCATCGGGCTCTCTGCTCCACAGGGAGCCTGCTTCCTTTTCTCTCTCTCTGCCTGCGTTTCTGCCTACTTGTGATCTCTCACTCTGTAAAATAAATAAATAAAATCTTAAAAAAAAAAAAAGAGTAGCTAGCAGAGAGCACAGCTGAAGCCAGGTCAGTACGAGACGGGGAGTAAGTCTAGAACCACAAGCCCAGTATAGATGCCACTTGCCACGGGTGGCCGTTGAGTGCTTACAATGTGAATAGTCTGAAACAGAATATACTGTAAGTGTAAAATACAGGAAATTTCGAAGACAGTGTAAAAAGGTAAAATGTCTCAATATCTTTATTTTTAAAAGATTTTATTTGTTTATTTGACACAGAGAGAGAGATCACAGGCAGGTAGAGAGAGAGAGGAGGAAGCAGGCTCCCTGCTGAGCAGAGAGCCCGATGCGGGCCTCAATCCCAGGATCCTGAGACAACGACCTGAGCCGAAAGCAGAGGCTTTAACCCACCGAGCCACCCAGGCGCCCTGTCTCAATATCTTTGACACTGATGACTTGTTGAAACAATAATCTTTTGGACATATGGCTTAATTAGAATATATCATGAAAAGTAATTTCACCTGTGTCCTTTTACTTTTGTAATGCAGCTGCTAGCAAATTTAAGATTACAGGGTCACCTGGCTGGCTTGGTCGGTAGAGCATGTGACTCTTGACCTCAGGGTCTTGAGTTCAAGCTCCACACTGAGTGTAGGGTTTATTTAAAAAAATAATAATAATTAAGGTTACACACTTGGCTCACATTCTATTTCCAATGGACAATGATGATCTGAGCACTCATTCACTGAACAAAGATTTCTCGAGCACCTCCTCTGCTAATCTAAATGATAGGGATAGAACTATAAAGAAGATGGTTAAGTTCCTGACCTCACCAAGCTTACATCATAATGGAGAGAGAGATGCAGAAGAGAAAGCAGACACATAAGCAAGTTGATCTTGGAGAGTGTAAGCGCTATGAAGAAAGCAAAGCTTGGGTGCCTGGGTGGCTCAGTGGGTTAAAGCCTCTGCCTTCGGCTCAGGTCATGATCTCAGGGTCCTGCGGTGGAGGCCCACATCGGGCTCTCTGCTCAGCAGGGAGCCTGCTTCCTTCTCTCTCTCTGCCTGCCTTTCTGCCTACTTGTGATCTCTCTGTCGAATGAATAAATAAAATCTTAAAAAAAAAAAAAGAAAGAAAGCAAAGCAAAGCTTGATGGAGAGAGAGAGAGGGAGGGCCAGGATGGTGGTCAGGTGAGGTCTTCTAGAGTTAGTGGGATCAGAGCCAGAGAGACGAGGGAAGGGTTATGACAGGGGAGAGGGCACCAACTGGAACGGACAGCAGGGGGTGCAGACCTTAGAAGTACTTGGGAAGGGACACTGTAGCACTGCGGTAGCCAGAGGCCTTGGGGACTGACCAGAGCTGACCTGGATTCCCAGGTGTCCGGCTTGGCCAGTCAGGTGAGGGGTGGTGCCACCAGATGAGAGAAAGCTGGTCTGTAGCCGATGAGGAGTCCATTTTGGCCACGTTGACGGTGAGGTGTCTGTGGGATGCCTGTGCGACCGCGCTCAGAGGAGAGGCCAGCACGAGGGACCGCAATTTGGGATCTCTCAGCATAAGCACAGGCATGAAAACAAAGCCTGCATGAGAGAGGAGAGATGGCAGATGGAAAGCATACCGAAAGATGGCCCAGGGAGCACATTTCTATATTGGAACACGGTCGTGCATGTGCCTAGGTTGAGGGGAAGGACACAGGGCAGCCAGAGGGGTTCAAAGGATAAGAAAGAGAGCAAAACTCAGGCAGCTGGGTTTGGGAGGTGATGGAGAGGCTGGGCTGGCCTCAGGGATGGGCTGGGAGGAGGTAGTTGTTTTCTAGAGGAAGGGAGGGTTTAAGGAGAGTGACAAAGACTAGGAGTAGTTGTGGAGGAGTGTGACATCCAGCTCGGAGGTAAGGACGTGTCTTGGAAAAACTCTGGTTGTGTCATGATTTGGGCCAAGTTTTTATCATTATGTCTTCAGAGTGAGACCTAAGCCTCCTGGAAGTACCCGGATGGGGGATCAGGAGAGCTGGCTTGGGGAAAGTACAGTGGCCCCAGAGCACGTAGGTCACAGGTTCTCTGTGGCTCATTTTCCTCCTCTCTAAAACCAACCAAATGATGTGGTCAGCGCCCAGGCAGTTGCAGGCTTAGTACACTAAATGCATCTCACCTCTCTGGGTTGCTTGCGCTGCTCTCTGCCTGAGACTCACTGTCCTTCCCTTTCCCAGGACAGGAGACCCTTCCAGGCTCAGTCCCAGAGGGCTTTCTGAGACCTCGGCCCAGCATGGTCAAGCAGCCTGGGTCATACTTGGCCCCTGCCCTCTCTATAACCAGTGGGCATCTGTCTGGCCGCGGTCTGAGGGCAGAGCCCTTGCCTTCCAGTCCTCCTCCCCTGTGGAGGGGCCCCCCGCGCCCCCTGTGCTGCAGGAACCTGGCCGCCTGGAACACTGCCTGGAATAGAAAGGAACGGCTCTCTGGTCTCTAGATCTCTCCCAGGGGGAGTTTCAATCCCCAAAAATGGGAATCGCAGGAGACAGCAGTGCGGGGGAGCAATTCATACACACCGCCTCAGTTATCCCCGTTTGACACAGAAGGGAAAAGACCGAAGAGTTAAGTAACTTGACCAAGGTGAACAGCAAGCGAGCGGGCAGCCAGGGCCTGACCCGGGTTCTCCGCTCGCTGCT
Organism: Spilogale gracilis; assembly: GCA_004023965.1. Classification (NCBI taxonomy): domain Eukaryota; kingdom Metazoa; phylum Chordata; class Mammalia; order Carnivora; family Mephitidae; genus Spilogale; species Spilogale gracilis. The sequence goes on along the minus strand of PITA01033882.1, from coordinate 6,072 downwards.
GGCTGCTCGCGGAGGAGATCCAAGGTTTCGGGATCAGTTGTCGCTCGCGTCCCCCCGCCCAGGGCTCCCCACGTGCACGACCGCCGCGGCCCCGACTCCGCCCCCAGCCCACCCCCGCGGCCGTCCCGGGCGTCGGGGATCCGCTCCCCGCGCCCCACCCCCAGGCCGCCGCCGCCGCCCTCCCGCAGAGCGCGCGCCCCCGGGGACACCTGTCCCGCTCCGCCGGCTGCCGGGGCTCCTCGGCCGGGGCGCTGCGCTCGGGGGCGGCTGCGGGCGGGCGCGCCGAGGGGGCGCTGCTGAGGGCCAAGCGGGACGCCCCGGAGGGCACGGCCGGGGGGCGCGGGCGCTGCCGGAAGCTGGGGCGGGGCGCCGCGCGGGATGCGCTGAAGGGCGAGCGGCGCGGCGGCGGCGATGAGTGCCTCTGCGGCCACCGGCGTCTTCGTGCTGTCCCTGTCGGCCATCCCGGTCACCTATGTCTTCAACCACCTGGCGGCCCAGCACGAGTGAGTGGGCGCGCGGCGGGGGTCGGCGCCGGGGGCAGGGGGGCGGCAACTTTCCCGGCGGGGCTCGAGCCGCTCACGGCGGCCCCGGGGGAGGGGAGGCGCGCGGGGGGCGCCCGGGCCGGGGGAGGGCCAAGTGCGGGGCGCGCGCGCCGGGGTCCGGGGTGGCCGAGGTCAGCGAGGCGGTGCCCCCGCCTGCAGGGCCGCCCGGCGCCGGGGTCCGGGGTGGCCGAGGTCAGCGAGGCGGTGCCCCCATCCTGCCGTGGGGCGCACACGCCACCAGCCGCGAGCGTGGCCCTGTTCTCTCCGCTTGTGCCCGGTTCGTCTCGCGTTTCACAAGGACGTTTCCATGTATGGACACACACATACTGCTCGTTTCTTAATAATTTTAGAAACTGTTGTGAATGACTAGCAGAAATAGCCCCGGGCCGACAGGCAAAGATTTGGGTTCTAGGCGTGCCTTTGGCACGACCCGTGTGGCCCGACCTCAGTTTTCTGGTCTGTGAAATGGCCCCTATTTGTATCCTGTTGTCAGGATCCGAAGAGACCGTGTTGTGGGGAGGCCCAGAGGAGGACAGCTCGGGGAAGCCAGGCCGAGCAGTTCACGGCCAAGGAAATGGGTGGGACGGACTGAAGCCACACATGGGCTGGGCTCAGAGCCCTGCTTCAGTCCCGTGTGCCGGACCCCTGGCTAGGCCACCCCAAACCAGGCAGCTGCGGGCCTGCGCGGACCCTGGGAGAGGTGCCAGGCCTCCGTGCCTGCTGGTGTTCCTGGCTGTCCCTGGGAACGAGGGCGTTAACCCGTTAGGTTTCCCACAGCAGTTGGTGCTGAGGAAATTACATCAGCCTGCCCAGGGCAAAACCCCCTCAGACCTTCGAACTGGGGATAAATGTCTCCCTCCAGGGCAGTGACTTCCTTCCCCCTTTTCACTCTCTCTGTTGTCTCTGTCACCGCTTGCTGACAGCCTTATCCAGATGGCCATACAGAGCGTTCCCTCGGCACTGGCCGTGCCTGCCCTTGGTCCCACCCAGGCTCGGGGTAGGTCTCCTGGGATCCGCAGCTCTGGGCAGCAAATGCCATGTGTCTGTGAGTACAGTGCCCAGGAGTCCCTGCAGTCCTACAGTGGCGTCGTGCTCAGTTCAACAAATATTTACTGAGTACATGTTCTGTGCTTGACACTGTCTCAAGTGTTGGGTATACAGCTAGGGACAAGCCAGGGAAGGTTAAGGAAGCAAGTGTTGAAACAGACATCAATTAAAAAAATGGGGTGACATGAGTGGAAAGGCGACTGGTGGTCAGGGGAGGCTTCTTGGAGGAGGTGACTTGAGGTGCAGGAGGTGGCCACAGGAAGAGGTGGGGACAGAGCCTTCCAAGTAGGGGAACAGGGAGCAGAGGGAGGAGAGGAGCATGGAGGCTGGGCGCAGGGGTATTTGAGAGGGAGAGCAGTGCGGCTTACTGAAGGTCTGTGTGTCCTGGAGAGGGCTTGAGGATGACTCTGAGATTCTGGCCTCAGCCCCTGGCAGGATGGTGATGGCATTTACTGAGCACGCTGAATTATGTATTGCCGTGTACATCGCTAAGCCCTGCAGTCTTGAATAATTGGTTCCAGTCATTCTTCCCATCCCCCCGCAGGTTAAGATCCCAGTGGCCTCTGGCTCCTCTGTCTTCTTCCTCCACTCCCCCTCCCAGGGTCCCCTTCCACACAGTGCCTAGGGCTGGGCTAACATCTGCTTCCTCCCTGCGGTTCCCCACCCTGGGCCCTGGCAGAGTTTCTCTGCCCCAGCCCTTGCCTCCTTGCCCTGGCTCACGCTCTTCCCGCTGCCTGGGAGGCCTTCCTCCCTGACCAGCCTGCGGAAGCCATCCCTGACTGGATGGCCCGGGGGACCACGCCACCTCCACCTTTTGCAGACCGCCCCTCCAAGCACTCGGGTCTCTCCATCCACCTAGCCCCCTGGGATTGCCCTTCTCCCACTCAAGTCAGCTCCCTGTGGTCAGAACTCACCTTCCCAGGCCGCCACTCACAGTGGGGCTGGCCCAGCCCAGGGCCTTGTGCGTCAGGGGCGTTCAGTTAGGTTTGAAGCTGCTGAGTTAGTTGAAGCTTCTTTCCCACCAAGTCTTCTACGAAGGCCTGAAAACCAGAAAAAGCAAGGCAGGTTATGGAGTCAGGAAAGAGTTGGGATTGCCCAGTCTCATCCTCTCTCTCTGTCTCTCACACTCAGACACACACTTTCTCTACGTATGCTCACCCATACACGTCCCCTGCATAGAACGGCACCAGTAACCTGCCTCCCATTCCAAGACGAGCAAAGTTTTCACCGTTGAGCATGTCTCAGCCCTTACCCTACCCCCGCTCCCAAGTCCCTGCTGGATCCTTCTCCCTGTTCTGAGCAGGTTCTGCACTTGGGGGTCACTGGGATTCACAGGGGATCTACTGCCACAGTTTCTCTTCATTCTGTGCAAACCCCCCCCAGGTGGCGAGTGTGAGAGCACCGCCCCTCCCCCCCCCAAGAGTGCCAGCTGCATGATGGTGCCGGCCCTAAGCATGGGTCCTTGGAGCAGGGATGGGGGTTATTTCCTGCCTCGTGCTATGATTAAAATGCTCGTCAGCTTACACAGTTTACCGGACCTCTTCCCGCTTCATGGGATACTTTAGTCCAGTATCATGTTCCTGACCCACGTCAGCTTCCTCTTCCCTCCTCTGTTCCTTTGGCTTATTCCTACAGGAGGTGTGCACCACTAGGAATTTATTATTTCAACATCTTACCTGGACATTGACACAGTCATCTTCATTCTTATCATAGAAGTGTGTCACAGGGGCGCCTGGGTGGCTCAGTTGTTAAGTGTCTGCCTTCAGCTCAGGTCATGCTCCTGGAGACCCGGGATTGAGCCCCACATCGGGCTCCCTGCTCGGCGGGAAGCCTGCTTCTCCCTCTCTCACTCCCCCTGCTTGTGTTCCCTCTCTAGCGTGTGTTTCTGTCAAATAAATAAACAAATAAAATCTTAAAAAAAAAAAAAAGTGTGTCATCCATCCATCCATCCATCATCTGTCATCCATCCATCCCACCATCATCCATTCATTTGCCATCCACCGTCCACCATATATCCATCCATCCATCCATCCATCCTCCACTATCCTTCCACCATCCATCCATTCACTACCCATCATTCATCATCCATCCATTCATTTGTCACACATCCATCCATCATCCATCTGTTCATCCACCATCCATCCATCCGTCCACTCACCACCCATAGTCCATCATCTGTCCATGTTCATTATCCACCATCCATCCATCTGTTTCTCCTTCCTGGCTTCTTCTCCCCCTCCTTCCCTCCTTTTTCCATTCATCAGTTCTTACATACCCTAACATAAGTCCCCAGGCAGACTTTCTTTGTCATACTCTTCTAGGTGTCTTGAAAAACGTTGCGTATTCCAATGCCCCACATCCAAGAATTCCGATTCTGTAGGTTGAGGGTGGCATTTGGAAATCTGGGTGCTCCTGATGCCCACAGCCCATTCCCTCACTCTGCGTGGGGCCTGGGGGCAGCTGCTGGGGACCCAGCCCTCCTGCACCTGTGACCAGTCTCCTGGGGGCCCATCTCCCTGCAGGCTGGATGGATCGCTTCCCACTTCCTCACTGACCTGTCTTCCCTTGGGGGCAGATTTCTAACACCCATCTCAGCTCCAGGGGAGTGGAGTGAACTTCAGCATGAGTCTGCCCCTCACCTGTTGGTAGGTGTTAGGCTGTGGAATCTGTGACTGAGGACGGTCCTTCCCAGAAGTCCCAGGGGCATAGAGCAAAGGTGATCCAAAAGTTCCGCTGTCGGGCTGCCGAGGTGTGGAGGGGTTTCAGCTGAGGAGTCGTGCTCGTGGCAGCTCTCACGGGCTGTTGAGGAGGCCGTGGTATAGCGGGCCATCGGGAGAGGGCCGCGTGATCCTTTGTCTAGACCTGCCAGCCCTGCTTGGTGCTGGAGGGGTGAGAGAGGGAGCATCTCTGTAGGACTAGAAGTGACCTCCTGGGTGAGAGGGCCCAGAGTCCACTGAGATCCGACCCTCCAGGGAGACAGCGACGTCCTGCATTCATCCACATGCCTGGCACATAGAGGTGCGTAATACATCCTTAATCTGTTGTAAAATTAGTTAGTAAGCAGATGATGAAGTGTCCTGGCTTCGCTCCGGCCGCAGTCAGGCAGTGGCAGAGCAGCTCCCGGTGTCTTGACTGCTAGTTCACCGAGCCTCGCACCCGACGGCTGCCCCACTGCGGAGGGGCCTTGGCTCCTGCTCTCCTTGGTACGGTGTCTTTTCCGTGTGCCCAGCCTCGCCTCACCTCACCTTCTGGGTGTGGGGCTGGGCTCTGGCTTGCTGCCCCGGGTGTGGGGAGCTGGCTTCCTTCTGGCTGCAGTGCTGGCCAGACTCTTCCCTCCTTGGACTGGCCTCACCCGCCAGCCCCTGTAATTATACACACGGCCTGGCGCCCGTCCTCCTGGTCCTCATGGAAGGTGTGTGTGGCTGTGACTCCTCCGTGCTCCCTGGAGCACAGTCCGAGGGTTTCTGGCCCAGAAGGAGGTGGCAGATTCAGTGGTTAGGCCTCTTGGTCACTGGGGAGTGGGATTTCAGGGTGCGGGGGTCAGCTGGGGGTGGGGCAGAGGCCGTCCTCAGGGTGGGGCGGGGTGCAGGGTGTAGGTGGGCAGGCTGGTGACTCCAGTCCCTGAAAGTCACGCACAGGCCTCGCAGGGGCCCGAGTGCTGCAGGCCAACCCGGCGAAGCCCGGAGCGCTACAAGTGGAGGCAGAGGCAGAGGTGGGGCGAATGCATTCATAGCCAGGAAATTCCATGCATCAGTATGTTTATTTCGATAAGTGACCGCCTCCTGTTCTGGTTGTTGCAGTTCCTGGACCGTCGTAGGGGCTGCTGCCCTCATCTTGCTCCTGGTAGCCCTGCTGGCTCGTGCCCTGGTCAAAAGAAAACCACCCCGGGACCCGCTGTTCTATGGTATGTCTTTGTGGGGGGAAATGGTCGGTGTCCACCTCGCGGTGCACCTCTGCGGCCTTCGCCTTCATCAGCTTCCCCGAAGAAGTTTGTTTCCAGTACCCTGAGCCCCACTGGGGAAGTGGCAGGAAGCGGAGGAGTGTTTCAGGACAGCACCGTCCTCCCCTCCAGATGAACACCTTCTCCGGGCCGTGGACCCCACCCTTCCCCAGCGGGGGTCACGGTGGAAGGTCAACGACAGGGCCAGGCAGGAGGCCCCTCTGTTCCTCACCCCCCCACGCCGTGCTCTGACCTCTGCCCTCAACTCCTGCAGCAGCTCCTTCCCCTTCTTCCTGCCTTTGCCTTGCTCCTGGCCGCCCCCTCCCCCTGGCACGGACCTGAGCTGAGCGGCTCTGTCTGCACGTCTGTTATGATGCGGAAAATAATAGCGCGCCCCGTGGGGGTTGCCACAAACCTTCAATGATATTAGTCAAAATACACCTGTACGTTACATAAATAAAAACACCCCTGATCAAGCACCGACCCTGTGCCTGGTGTGGCCCCGAGCGCTGCAGCCGTCTACGCTTATTTAACCCTCGCCAC